>JBAJNP010009156.1:1838-18700 GCA_036877545.1 Yasuhikotakia modesta
CATTAAAAAAAAGTCTCTTGGAGCGAACCTCTAATCCCAACAGGCGATTATTTATTTTTAATTAAATCTGGATTTTTATTATTTTTGACAAATTCCACGTGTCACACTTTAACAAACTCCGCCTAGAGTTTTTGTTTGATCAATTTTGTGATGGTGTCATTCTCATCTAAAGGCCTTTCCTATGTTAAATTGCGAAGCGTTTGAGTTTTTGTGCAAGAACACGGCCGTGGCGGGCTGCCAAAGTTTTGCATTTTTCCATGAAGAAAAAGGCGTTTTTTCTCAGGCCTACAGTGTCTGACCGGCCCCATCCTTCACATATTTGATAAAAATCATGGCCTAAAAACATCTATAGGGTAATGCTCAATTACGGTTGTAGCGCCACCTGCAGTCAACAGGAAGTGGTGTGTTTTACACAGGAAGTGGCCTTTTTTACACTATGATTAAACTATGCTTTTGCCCACAAATAACTGTTATTAAAGCCAATACATGGTGGTGGCACTAGGTGGTGCTGGCAGTGTTGGGTGGCGGTAGCGGTGGCGCTGGGTGGCAGTGGCACCGGTGCAAGGTCCCACTTATCGCTGCTTGCAGCTTTAATTATTATTATTCTTCTCCGGCTTTGATCGCACTTTTGAGGGCCTTACCATGCACAAAAACTCACTAGATTTTGCACATGCGCCAGCCCCATCGGAACTCGACATCTATTAGGGGTTTTGAAATTAGGTGGGGTAAAATGGCTCCATAGCGCCACCTAAACATGCCCAGGGCACTACGGTTAACATACATGTACCAAATTTGGTAGGCCTATAGAAAACTTTAATTCATTACAAAAAGTCTCTTGGAGCAAACCTGTAATCCTAACAGGAAAATATTTATTTTTAATGTAATCTGCATTTTTGAATATTTTGCCAAATTTCAGGCGTCGTACTTTAACGAACTCCTCCTAGAGTTTTTATCCAATCAATTTGGTGGTGTCATTCCCATGTTAAGGCCTTTGCAACGCTAAATTGCGAAGCGTTTGAGTTTTCGTGGAAGAACCTGACCATGGCGGGCTGGCAAAGTTTGGCATGTTGCCATGAGCAAAAAAGGTGTTATAACTCAGGCCTACAATGTCTGATTGACCCCATCCTTCACACAATTGATAAAAATCATAGCCTAAGCACATCTACAGGGTATTTCTCAATTACGGTTATAGAGCCACCTGCAGTCAACAGGAAGTGGTGTGTTTTACACAGGAAGTGGCTTTTTTTACACTTTGATTAAACTATGCTTTTGCCCACAAATCACTGCTATTAAAGTGGCTGTGGCACTGGTTGGTGCTAGCAGTCATGGGTGGCAGTGGTGCTGGGTGGGGATGGTACCGGTGCGAGGTCTCGCTTATTGCTGCTTGCAGCTTTAATTAGGGACCGAGCACTAATGTGCGAAGTCCCTATTGTTTCTGTGTTGTTTATTATTATTATTAGGGACCAAGTACTAATGTGCGAAGTCCCTATTGTTTCTGTGAGGTTTATTATTAGGGGATCGAGCACTAAGTGTGCAAAGTCCCTATTGTTTCTGTGTTTATTATTATTATTATTATTATTCCGCTCCGTCTTTCGTCGCACTTTTGAGGGCATTAACATGCTCGAAAACTCACCAGATTTTGCACACGCACCAGCCCCAGCGAAAATAGAGTTTTTATCCGATCAACTTTGTGGTGGTGTTATTCTCATCTTAAGGAGTTTAGGGAGTTTGTAATGTTAAATTGCAAAGCGTTTGAGTTTTCGTGCAAGAACACGACCGTGGCGGACTGCCAAATTTAGCATTTTTCCATGAAGAAAAAGGTCTTGTATCTCAGGCCTACAGTGTCTGACCGGCCCCATCCTTCACACATTTGATAAACATCATGGCCTAAACACATTTACAGTTTAATATTCCTGCAGTCAACAGGAAGTGGTGTGTTTTACACAGGAAGTGGCATATTTTACACTACGATTAACAAATGCTTTTGCCCACAAATCACTGTAATTAAAGCCAACACATGGTGGTGGCACTGGGTGGTGCTGGCAGTGTTGGGTGGCGGTGGCACCGGTACGAGGTCCTGCTTATCGCTGCTTGCAGCTTTAATTAACATTTGAAATTCTAACAATTCAATTTTTAGTGCCAACAATACCATCACAGGTTTAATTCCCAGGGAACACAACAGAAACAAAAGTGATAACATGAAATAGAATTATATCACAGTACAATGAAAATACAAGTGATCTAATAACATCTTGTAGTCACTTATTTTCACACCATGTTTGTTGCCACAATGGCTTGAATAGGTTTTGTTGAATTAAGGGACTAACTGTAAGCAACCTGACAAATCTGAAACCACAGTTGGACAACAGTTACAAAAGTGCTTTATAGGTGGACGTTTCACAAAAGATCAAAACAAAATCAACCTTCTCACCAAATATTTTGAGATGTTGTTCAAAATTTAACAGAATGAATATGGCTAATTGCTCACATTCAATCAGGTGCATTTAAACACCCGTTAAATAGGAAGAAAGATAAGGGAAGACAAAGAGTTGCAATGGAATTTAACATCTTAGCAGCCAAGCAGTTATAAATCAAGCTCAAGGATCCTCCAGCAGGACCTTGAGATGGTCTCATCTGAAGAGATAAATTAATGGAAGGAGAGATAAAGACGGATGAACTGTAAGAGGGATGAATGGATAGATTGAGGACAGAGGCAGTGGCCTTGGTCAGCAGAGCTAGTACACTGTATATCACGCCTGGAAGGTCCTGCAATGCCGATGTCTATTGCCACACTCAGTATGTTTCATTTGAAAACACAACCATATTTTAGACCTGGTTTACCTCAGGACTTAGAAAGGAAGTATATTATCACCTTCTTGTTTTTATCATCCTCATTTTTGTGATGGCAGCTAACCGAGGCCACCCTCTCTCTTGTCCCAGTGTTGATAGATCATACGCTATCACTCAAATAAGAGCCATGTTTCTCTATTAGCTCTTTAGTGTGTGAAGAAGAAGGAATCTCACTATGCAAGGGGCCGTATAGGCAGCATAAGTTGTAATTTATTCAACACACATACATTCTCCTTTCACATATATTTTGACTCTCACACACATGCATATATTTTCCTTAATAAAAATATATGCAGTTGTGGTCTACTGGTTAAGGAGTCGGGCTTGTAATCAGTAGGTTGCTGGTTCGATTCCAGCGCTGGCAGGTAGCAACTGAAGTGCCCTTGAGCAAGGCACCTAACCCCAGATTGCTCCCTGGGCGCTGCAGGGATAGCTGCCCACTGCTCTGGGTGTGTGTGTGTTCACTCCTCACATGGATGGGTTAAATGCAGAGGTCACATTTCGGTTATGGGCAACCGTAACTGACAAACACGTCACTTTCACTTAATCATATACATATTTTACTCTTATATTTATGTTATGCAAATTATAATTGTTTCCCCTCATATTCATATATTTAATAATGAACACATTTATACATTTATGTCATATTTTAATGCAAATTTTATTTGTAGTGCTGCTTTCTCTGGACAAAACTTTGGTATGTATTTCGTCCCACACAGTTTGTCGTAGACCCATGAATGAGGGGTCGAATCAAATGACTTATTAAGCAGAGGTGTGCTGTGTACTTTTATAAGTTATGAAGTGTATGATGGTTTTAGGACATAAACTGGGTGAAAAAGCCTAGCCTAGCAACCATTTACAGTACCCTAGCAACCACTTCATAAGCCATATTTTACAATATTTATCATGCTAAATTGTGCTAACATCATACTAAGTCATGTTAACATCTTGCTAAGTTATGTTAACATTATGTTAGCATACTGTCATACTAGCATTAGTAAAATCGTTTCACATAATATGTGCATATTGTGTGAGAGTTCCTCTTTAAAATTTGACAACTCATTTTGTCATATTAAAAATAACATTTCTAACATAGCACACTATTCAAAAAGGAAACATTTAAAAAAAACTACTTGTGGCTTTTTGTGCTTCTTATCTCTCGCTTATGCTAATAGGTATCTAAAAACATGACCTTGATTATGCTTTTCAAGCAAACATACATACAAATTAAGGTTTTTAATATTTATTTTGAAATATATTTTGATGTATTTTTGCCCAACCCTGTAAATACCAAAGTGTACCACAGAGTAACACAGAGTAAGTGTATGAAAGTGTGCATTAAAATATATAAGTATGTAAAGGAGAGTGTATATGTGTGAGAGCAGCAGAATGAATTATGGCTTGCTTGGCCCTTATATATCACTGGGTTTGTTCTCACGCTAACTTATTTCTCTTCACACTGCCTTTGATAGAACGTCACTGTTACGACCTTAGATGGAATTTTTGTCTAGGAATTTAAAGGAGTAACATTGAGATGACCAAAAGAAGAAGCTCAAAGTAAAAGTGACAAGAGAAGCGCAGGACATCAAATTTAGCACCGCAAAAGATTTATTGCCAAGTCAAAAAGTTTATTACACGGCAAGTCAAAATAAACAACACCATCTTCCAGTTGCCGCTTCCATTTTTAAAGGTGTCTAGGCAGTGAAAGAACAGAAAAAAGAACATACACAAGAAAATCAGTGTACGGTTAGTAACACTCCCCCACTTAAGAACAAACTATTTTGGAAAAACACAAAAAGTTTACACTCTTGAAAGAGCATCCGCTAAAATGTTATCAATGCCCCTTGTGTGTCTTATATCCAAATTATAACTCTGCAGAAAAAGTGACCATCAAGTCAACCTCTGATTATGGTTGTACAATTTTGAGAGAAATATCAAAGGACTGTGATTTGTAAAAACTACCAAAGGTTGCACACTAGATCCAAGAAACCTCAAAATGTTGTAATGCAAAAATTAAGGCAAACGTCTCCTTTTCAATGACTGAATAGTTTAACTGATTTTTGTTAAACTTCCTAGAAAAATAACTTACTGGATGAGCTTTACCCTGCTCATCATCCTGTAATAAAACAGCACCAGCCCAAACATTACTTGCATCCACCTCAAGCTTAAATGGACGTTCTAAATCAGGAGCCGCAAGAACAAGTGAACTACTTACTGTTTTCACACTCTCAAATGCGTATTGGCATTCTGCATTCCACACAAAAGCAATAGAAGAACTTAAAAGTGAAGTTAACTACTAACTACAGACGAGAAGTTTCTGCAGAAGCTGCGATAATATCCAGCCATTCCGAGAAATCTTCAGAGTTCACGTCGCGTCGTGGGAACCGTTCCTAAAATTTTACGTTCCTAAAATCTGTGCAAAACCTAAAAGAACCATCTGGTTTCGGTACTAAAATACATGGAGAACTCCATGGACTAGAGCTAGGCTTAGCAAGACAGTTGTTCAGCAAGTAATCAACTTCTTGCCGCATAACTGAACGCTTAACCAAATTCACTCTGTATGCATGCTGTCGGATCAGACTAGCATCTTTAACATCAATATCATGCTGAATGACATTAGTTAACGCAGGTGCATCTATGAACAGACACTCAAATTCAGAAATGAGCCTCACTAGATCACATTTTTGATCAATAGCCAAATTCGTTAAATGTGAACCAAGATCTTTCAATATTTTAGAATTACACAACCTCACAGCCGACTGAGAAATATTCTGAAACATTACTTCGTCTTCTTCAGCATCAGTAATGGGCTTTTCTGTCACAATCGCAAGAGAAATAACAGCAGTGTCTGAAGCTCCGTCATTCACATCAGTTTGTGATCTCAAATGATAAAGCTTCAGCATGTTTACATGACAAACGTGAGTTTTTTGTTTTCGGTCAGGAATACAGATAACATAATTTCTTTCACTATATAAGGACCGAAAAATCAAGTCGACAGTGAAGAACCAGAAATAGGCAAGAAAACCAGAACTGAGTCACCAGGCTTGAAAGATCGCTTAACAGCCTTTTTGTCAAATGTTCGTTTCATACCTTTTTGTGTGTTGGCAAGAGACTCTCTCAAGAGATGCAAACGCTTCCGAAACTTTGTTACGTACTCCAGTACATTCATTTTCAAACTGTCTTCTTCCAGAATTTGGTCTTTTAAAACTTTCAATGGACCACGTACCTGGTGTCTGAAAACTAGTTCAGCTGGACTAAAACCAAGTGACTCTTGAACGCTTTCTCTGATAGCAAGCATCAACATAGGAATGCCACTCATTACCAATCTGCATGCAATATTCTTGCAATCGACTTTAACGTTTGGTGAAAACACACAAGGGCGCCTTGGCTTTCTGGATGGAATGCAGTAGAAGTATGATATGTAATTCCTAAAGTCTGCATGACTTGAGACATAAAATTAAGCTATAAAATAAAATTGGTGCCTTGGTCACTTTGCAAACCAAAACTTAACTAGTGCCCTGACAATGGCAGGTGCATTGATTTTTCTCAAAGGAATTGCTTCAGGAAATTGGGTGGCTAGACACATCACTGTTAACAGAAACTGATTACCACTTTTTGACTTTGGTTTCATCTTTTTGACTTTGACGCTTGGTTTCATCTTAGCCACATTGTGCAGAATTACAGAATTAAAAAGTGTAATCAAGGTTCCATCTTTTTTCTGCGCAGTGATTAATTCCTCTTGTGTGATTTTTAAAATCAATGAATTCATGTCATAAGAATTTTTCACCCTTTCTGGTTTCTTTTTCTCACTGTCTAAATTTTCCTCTCCATCTACGACAGAAGAAAAGAAAGAGTCAAAAGTAAAGAGTCTTTACGCGACTGTGCACGAGTGACAGCGCACACAGGAAAAACATGAGGATAAGCTTCACTAACCTCATCAAATGCACATTCTGTCGGTTTGTCCAGAACTTCCAATAATGGCATCACTTTCCCTCCGGCTAAATCATTGCCTAGAATTAAATCTACCCCTTTCATAGGCAGTGAAGTACAAACTGCAACATGGATAAATCCTGAACACAAGTCACTTTTCAAGATTATGCAGGGGCCTTTTTACACATCCCATCTCAATTCCCTGCACTAATACGCTGGAGTGACAAGAAGTTTCGTCAGAAAATTTCATTGCACTTTCAACAATAAAACTTTGCATAGAACCTGTGTCGCGAAGCATTGTGATTTCTTTTTGATCTTCCACGACCAGTCAAAGAAATTAACCCCTTAAGAATAAAAGGACGGAACGTTTCATCCACATCATCTTTGGAGTGTACAGCCACAGTTTGTATACAAGTCTTTACAAAACCTACTGGTTTAGCTTGTAGGTGCTGTTTTCATTTAAGTTGGGGACAATCCACAACAACGTGTCCTTTCTTGTGACAGTAAAAACAGTCACGTTCCTCACCAACTGGTGCATTACTTTTCGAGCTTCGGGTTAAGATGTATTCGTCAGCTAAAACAGTGGCCTGTGATAAAGAATTTACCTTTTGTTCATTTAGGTAAACAACCACTCCTTCTCCGGTAAGCAATTCTTAAATTCTTAGAAGAGAACAAGTTCACGCAACAAATTAAAATCTGCCACATTGTTAGCTACACACCACTTATCAAAAAGTGTGCCCTTCTCTCAAATTCCACAAAAGTTTAATTAGAAGTTTTTCTGTGCATCCTAAACTTCTGTCTGTATGCCTCAGAAACTAATTCATATGCACGAAGTATCACTAATTTGACTGAATCATACTTTAAACTTTCTTCAAGTGACAAAGTGGAATACACCTCTAAAGCCTTTCCCATAAGTTTACACTGCAGTAACAAAGACCAGAATTCGGGTGGCTAATACAATGAAGTGGCGATCTGTTCAAATGCACTAAAATATGAATCAACTTCTGATTCTCTAAATTGTGGAACTAGGGCTGTTTGGAATAATTGTGGAATAGTTTGACATAACCGCAGTTATTGAATCCAATCACGATTATTGCACACTCAGTAGTACCTGCAGCACCTTCTAACATGCGCTGCACGCGTTACACTAAATACACGTGATAAGTTCACAATTACACAGCAGAGATGTTTTAATACCGAAACAGAAAACAACCGCACATGTCTGATAACATTTTGGTTTTATACCTGACGATAAAGGGCGGTCGACAGACATTGACGCAGCAGTGTGTAGAATATGTAAAAGTACCAGCAAAAGCGCAAACAGCACAAATGTTATAAACCATCTGCAGACACATCATCACACTGAATCTGCCGGGGCCGCACATACATCTCATCAGCTGCGACAGTGGAGGCTGTCAACGGGGAACGGGATATAAACGCAATATAAACGGAATATAAATGGAATTTCCATATCTATGAAAGATACAGTACATATTATTTACTGAATAAATAACTATTACATTTGAGTGTGTGAAGTGTTAACTGTATACTGCGAATTATCGTCACAGCCCTAAAATAAAGAATTAACTGCTAAAGCCCCAAAACACTCAATTAATCATCATAATCACGATTATTTCTTTCACAATTAATCGTCACCCAAATTTCATAATCGTGACAGCCCTATGTGGAACAAGAGCAATGTGCTTACTCACATCAAAATTGGGACTGGGTGAGATCCGACACCGAAGAAACATTTGAAGGAGAAACTGGAACTGGTTGATTAGCCTCCACAGCCTCCAACTTGAGCTGGCGCAGCCTCACTTGCGTCTCAGCCTTGATTTCAAGACTGCGTATCTGCAAACGTAGGTCAAGTTCAGCCCGGCGGACGTGCTCTTGAGAATCATAATATAGACGTGCCATGTAAACTTTCAGCCATCAGCATCGCGAACCCACAGAGAGCGGAGAGAACGGTTCAAAAGGTGGCAGTCCAACGCTAGCCTCTGCAATGGCCTCCACCCCTGCATCTGCATCGGTTTGGCCACTACATACGTTCTTATCTCCTATTCCAAAAGAAGCAAACGCCTTATCACCAGGGCTTAGATGATCAGCCGTCTCCTCCATTTCAATATTTGGTGTGAGAAGCACATTAAGCTCAATTAACTATCTTTTTAATTGTCTATTATCTTTTGCTTAATTTCGTCTTTGATCAGCCACCAAAAACAAGTCCTGTTTCCGACAAACATTAAGCAGCTCCAACGACGGACTCTTAACAAATTCTTCTAAACTGAACATTTTAAATTAAAATGTTACATGCTCAAAAGTGCCACAAAACTGCTACTTACTACGACAATCTAACATAAAGTCACACTAGCCTACTGCACAGCCAACCAATTCTATTGCCACCACCATAGCTATTTATTTGTTTATTTTATTTACCTAAGGGTTGAACAATCTGGTAATCATCCTGGTAATATTTATCCTGGAAATATATTAAATTATCCCAGACGAGCCCCCATTAAATGTTACGACCTTAGATGGGATTTTTGTCTAGGAATTTAAAAGGAGTAACATTGAGGTGACCAAAAGAAGAAGCTTAAAGTAAAAGTGGCAAGAGAAGTGCAGGACATCAAATTTAGCACAAAAATACACAATTAGCGCACTTCACTAACTAGTGTGTCTAATACAGAGAATAAAGTCCTGTGTGCAAGGAATGTATGTCACGTGACTTTCTAGGTTGTTCCACGCCTCCCTTGTCTGTAAGTCAGCAATTAGATCACAAGTTTAAGTGGAGCATAAGGGGGCTAAAGGTGTCAAAGACACATAACATTCATCGTGAACGTAGATGTCACAAATGACAGAAATTTATGTAAGCATTAACAACAGTAGCAAATACAAAAGAGCCAGTCACATGCCAAGTCAAAATAAACAACACCATCTTCCAGTTGCCGCTTCCATTTTAAAGGTCTCTAGGCAGATCCTGATTGGCAGAGATCACACAACGTGACAGGTGACCAACAATGATTGACAGCCACACCAGCCAATAGAGTTCTGAGGGTAGGCTGCACCTAGAAAACGCTGAAAGTAAAAGAACAGAAAAAAAACACACAAGAAAACCAGTATACGGTTCATAACAGTCACTATTGCTATTGGTTGCTATTTTTGCTTGTTTTCACTTGAACATGCTACATTTTGTAATAATGAATGCCTGACTCTGACTGACGTATGAATTTCCCAGGTGTACTTGAGGGCAGCAGCTCAGACTGTTTGACCAAACAAAGGGAAACAGGGGAGTATTAAAATTTGGGGATTTTTTTTACAATATCACTGTAAAGTTTTGTTACCTTTTGCCTCATCCCAGCAGCTCTGGAATAGCATTGGAGCACCTTCATTTGTTTGTGATAGTCTACATTACCAGCACCTCTCAAGGGTCCTCCACTGTCTGTATTAATTTTACCTGCTCGTAAAAGCAGAGAAATGTCTTTTCCATTAGTTTTTAGTCAGGTTTCTGTGTTATAAGATCAGCAAGGATCATATTAAGAAGGATAAGGTGATGGTTTCCCCCTTCCATGACCGAACCATGCTTAACAAAGTTAAAGAACCAAAGGATACTCCTACACCTTCAGAACCTGTAATCCTGTTATCCACTATAACTGTAAGTTCCATCCCTGATCTCTTATTAAACATTTTGCTCCTGTTCCAATGAAGCTGTTGCCCTGGGTTGTCCAGCAGAGCACATATATGTCCTGTAGTGTCTGACCAAATTGTTGGATCATAGAATACCCCCTTCACCTAAGACTCCCAAACCCTGTGTGGGAGTGAAATACCACAGAGTCTTGAAGCAGACTCTCAGATTGTTATCAGAATCTCTGCCCCAACATGAAACCCTGCTCAATCTTTAAGAAATTTCATGGGAAGGAGCAACACCACATGGCCTACACCACAGAAGCTAAAAACATTTGAATACACCAAAGGAAGGACTTCTTTCTCACTTTCTTTTTCTCTTGATATTTGTAGTTATGAAGTAATTATCAACTAGTCACAGGGAAAATACATTTAAAATGCCCACCAAAAACAGTTGTAAATTTGCAACGTCGGAGACAGTACTAACTAACTACTCACAACTGTTTCCTGAAAGCATCATACCTGTGTTGCAGATCCATCGTTTAAACCATGTAGCTTGTCCCTGTTGTTGTGACGTTCATCTTCTTCTTCTTTAATCTAATGGTGGACTGATGCCATGAGCACATACAGCCACCTAATGCAAATTCTTTATTTTTCATATTCAACATGCATTTGTAGTTACTGTATGTGTAAGAGATGTAAGAGTGATATGAAGACTGAGTAGAGACATAAAAACATTTATTCTTCTCGTTTTAAAAAAACAAACACACACAAGTTAAAAATATGCTTTTTTTCTCTCACAATTTCATATAATTACATTTTTTTCCTACTAAATATGGCAGTGGCTATAAATGCTATTTACACTAAGTGTTATTAGAAGGTGCTATTTACACTGTTAAAATAACAGGATTTTCTTATTACTTATTGCAAATAGTGGCAACTGTGCACCTCAGTATTGTACTACATTTATAAGATATAAATGTAGTACAATAATATACAATAGTATATTGTATAATAGTATACAATAATAAGATATTGGGTGCAGATGATAATTTGAATTCAAATTATTAAATGGATGCCACCATTTTTGGGACAAAATAAGCACTCCCTACACCCTGTACCCTAACCACACATGATGCTTTCATTCAATTATATCCTTCATTTTCAATAAGAATAAATGCCTTTCCAATATGATGACATTTGAAAAGGTAGAAAAAGAAAGCTTAGCAAAACGCAGATTCTAACTCCGGTCAACCACATCAAAAATGACTGCGATATACACTTTACCATCTATGCCACTGGAGCAGTCGTTCAACTAATTGTCTTTTGTATTGTTGAGTAGTCAAATTACACCTTGGTGAGTGGTGTTAGTGTCACTATCCCCTGACAACATCCTGCAAATAGACACTCTAACTAAAAGCTCAATTAAAATAAATACATTTGGGGTTTTGAACAGATTGTGATTACTGTTGTGCACACCGGCTAATTTTTTGACAAGAGACAAGGCTTTAAGAGCTAATCGAGCTAATGATTGTGGTTACATCCATCTTTCTAAACTTTATTTAAGTTAAGAATTATTTAAAGTTTAAGAGCTATAAGTGATGCAATACCAAAATAAAAAAGCTAAAACTGTTTGGCATATAACTGATACACATATTTAAATCATGAATATCCATTGTTACATCCTGTGGACGTATTTGGTAAATGTGCGATCTTGGAGAGTGTTGTCACCTATTGTGCATGTTTGCATGTTTCTCTCTCTCTCTTTTTCTCTCTCTCTTTGTCGCAGACTGTTGGGGCCCAGCTGATGCTCATCGTTGATCAGCGTTCTGCATAAGATTGCAGAGGAACCATGATGGAGTGCTGATGGCTACGCGTTTACATTTTCCCCTGATCCAGAATGTGTTGTGTTACTTAGTGGGGCCAATTGCGGTCTTTATCTCTTAGTATTGTGAGTGAGAAAAATTCTAAATTTTGTTTTGTCTTTTGGAAGCGGTAGGGAGAGGGTGCTATTTTCTTTGAATTGGAGATTTTGCCTATGTTTATATTAGTTAGGGAGTAAGGTGTTATTTATTTATTTCTTTTCGAGTAGGTTATTTATAATTTTTGCCAAGTTAGAGAGTTTTGTTTATTATGCTGGCCTTGCCCTCTCCTGAAGATTTGCTTCCTTTTGTTATTCTTCTGTTTCTAAATAAAAGAAAGACATTTATTCAAGACTGCATTTGTGCTTTTCTTGATCAGGGGATTGATGTGTAACGCCTGGCCAGCAGAGGGGGCCCTTTCCTCCGTGAACTTTGACATTTGCCCTCTCTGCTTCCTGGTTTGTGACTTCCTGTTTGCTAGCTATAAAAGCTCAGGCTAGCAAACAGGAAGTCGCGAAGTGTTGTTTTGCCCATGTTGGTTTGTCTTTGTCTCCGTGTCTATTTGACTACCTGTGTCTCATTCTCTGCCTGTATTTACTTCCTTGTGTTTTTTTTGGATTTTGACTCTGGACTGTTATCTGGTTTTTTGATGTTTTTCTGCCTGCCCCTGACCCACGCTCTGTTTTTGGATTACACTTTTGGATTACCCGTTTGAACCTGTTTGCCTGTGATTTTGACCCTGCCTGTCCCTGACCATGACTCGTTACAATAAAAACCTGAAGAACCTGCATTTGGGTCCGCCTCCCGTTTGTCAGCAGACACGAGTCGTGACATGATGTGACCGTCAGACGTTTTTCTTTCTTTTGTTTATTTTATTTGTTACAGCCTCGCATAGAGCTTTCAATCTTTAGAATAAATGAAAAGTAATGCTGCAAGGCTTTTGCACAGTGAAGAAGAGGCGGAGTCTCAGACATTCCCAAGCTATTTTTAACACTTTCTATTGGGTAATCATTTCTAAAATTTACACAGCCATGTGGTGACATACCGATAGTATAGATTTATGAAAAAACAACAAAGCCCAAAAACTTATGAGGATTCTGCCTGACAGCAAATATTTCTGGTATAAATGAGCCTATACATTGATCACTTGTACATGAAACTTAGCCCAAGCACTTTTGAAATTTTGTTGAAGACTATTTTTCCACACTTTCTAAAACTCATATTAGATGTAAATAAAATATTTGTTTTGGTAGAAGTTGTTTTGATTAAAGAAGATTTCAGTTTACTCATATAGGCACATTTACATCCCCATATCTTTGGGACCAAACAATATAGGGCCTTAAAAACATAGCTCCCAAAAGGAGTCACTTCTAAAAGTGCATTAAAGTAGCTCGAATATATTTTGAGTTACAGGCATGTAAAACGTTTCCTAAGAAACAGGAAAAAAAATGTAATTTGTCCAACATGGTTTTAACTAAATCTCCACTGAATTAATCTTAGGACATGAAGAGAAGAAGACCAGCAACATGGGACAGTGGGGGGTGTCTGAAGAAAAAGAGAAAGAGACAGAGGAGGGGGGGGTAAGTGAGGGGTAGTTGTGAATTAAGCTTCAATATGACACCACAGGAGTTTTAAGGTGACCAAGTGGCGCAAATTACTTCACAAAGTGGCCCGTTTAGGTCAGGCAAGAGGGCTAAGAATAAGTGTCAAAAACAGGGCCATGCAGAACAAAGAAGTCAAATAAGACAGAGAAAAAGAGTGAAACAGATGTAGTGCAAGAAAAAAACGAGAATAAATGCATAAACTCAAGGGACATAAAAAAGAAAACAAGGTCAGTTTGCATTTTTGGTAGAGGAGTACAGGATGTTTGAGTTCCATTGTCTTGCATGTTCGATTCTGTGCAAAAAATGCTTTGTTTTATAAATTAATTTGCTTAGAAAATGGCTTAATGCCACATAAACTGTTAGCTAGAGGTCCATTGTGCTGCCTCTTAAAAGCTGTGTTTATAAAAATCACATGGGGCCACAAAGGGCAAGCTAATAAGATGCCTTTTAAAACATAAATTAACAAATAGGACACCCTATAGTCTGTAGTTTTCACATGTGTTGATATAAAGGTTAATGTTTCATAGCTGTGTCCCTATGATTTGTTCGCTTAAAAGATTTGCTCAAAAACAGAGTTTTTGCAGGGGAGGTAAAATAAGAGAATATTAAAGGAACTTTAATGTTAATTTCTCCAGGTTAAGTTTCCTCAGAAAGGCCTTCGGGACACTGTTTATTTGGTTTAAAATCTCCTTCATGTAGTGCCGCCAATTACCCTCAGAGGGTGATGCCCATGTTATGAATTCTTTCTTCTCTGCTTTTTTCTTCTCTTTCCTCATTTCCTGCACTCAAAGGGCAGTGACAGACAGCTCTATGTGAGTCTCAGTTTCTCTGTCTCTCTCTTTTCTCAGGTTGACCAGTGACCTCACCACAGGCGTCCAATCAGAAAGAGACACACGATAGCAAAACACATTCTGCTCCAATTACATCATGGATAAAACACGGGCAAGCCAGATAAAGTGATTATATCAGTATTTGTGTTAGTGCCAATGCCTGTGGCTCACCAGGTGGGACCACTGTGACCTTTGACCTGTTCCTAAATGCTTTGTTTGGTTTTGGGAGGGGAATTGGGGGATCAGGGGACCAGATAAAACAGTTCTTCAATCACATTTTCCTTTGGGTTGCCCTTGCCTGGTCTCTTTTTTCACATTTTATTCGTGGTTTGTCTAATTACAGAAGACTAACCCACCTGTCAAGAATTAAAATTGCTTTATTTATGTCATCTTCCATTAGGCCCTCCAAAACAAAATTGTTCTGAAAGGATGGATGGACACATGGATATTGAATGGATGTTTGGATGGACAGATATGTGGATCAATGACGGATGGATTTTTGGATAAATGCATGGATTAGTTCATCAGCTGTAATCAGCATATTTATTCTGATACACTTAATAACACACCTAACACATATTTTAATTTGCTTTTCTGGCTCAGTGTTCAGCTGGGATTCCCTCAAAATTGATTAATTTAGTGGCAGATGGAGACTGGAACAATAATTATGGGAACTTCTAGACTCCAGACAGGTGGACAGGAGAGGTGCCTATTTTGGTCCTTTTGCCCCTAAAGAGGCTGTCTAATAAATGTGTACCTTACAAACAAACTTGAAGTTTATGATTTTGCAGAAGTTAGAAATGAATCAGAAATGAAACAGTCTGAATGTTAAGTAAACAAATAAAAGTGATAAAAATGAGTAAACAATTGTTTAACATAATTTTTACACTAATACAAGCATACAATTACACTAATGTTGAAAGATAACAGCGTTTAACAACAAATTATAAATAATATTACAGACAGTATTGTTACGACCTGTGTTTGCAACGGAACGGGAGTCGGACCCAAATGCAGGTTTTTCCGGGTTTTATTGAAGCGAGGCATGGTCAGGGACAGGCAGGGTAAAAATCACGGGCAGACAGGTGTACAAGAGATAATCCACAAGCGTAAACCAAAAACAGAGGCAGGAAAAACAGAGGCAGGCAAAAACAGACAAGCAAACACGGGTAATCCAAAACAGAGACGGAGACAGAGACAAACCAACATGGGCAAAACAACACTTTGCGACTTCCTGTTTGCTAGCCTGAGCTTTTATAGCTAGCAAACAGGAAGTCACAAACCAGGACGCAGAGGGGGCAAATGTCAAAGTTCGCAGGGAAAGGGCCCCCTCTGCTGGCCTGTCGTTACATAGCCTCCCCCAAAAGAAGCGGCTTCCAGACGGAGCGATACAGCCAACGGGAGAAACCTGAGAGCCTACAGAGGTGAGAGAGCCTTGAGAGGCGAGAGAGCCTGGAAAGGCTAGAGGGGCCTTGAGAGCCTGGAAAGGCTAGAGAGGCGAGAGAGCCTGGAAAGGCTAGAGGAGGCGAGAGAGCCTGGAAAGGCTAGAGGGGCCTTGAGAGCCTGGAAAGGCTAGAGAGCCTGGAAAGGCTAGAGGGGCCTTGAGAGCCTGGAGAGCCTGCGGCGGCGGCCATCTTGTCACTCGCGACCTCTGTGGCGACGGCCATCTTGAGCTGTGGCTCCGGGCAGGCAGCTATTCTGGACTGTGGCTTGGATGCATCACCCACCGTAAAAGAATAGCCACACAGCAATAAAGCCAGGTCCAAAAATTCCACCAGTGTATATTTGTCCATTACAGGAGCTAACTGGGCCTTGAGGGGTTCATTGAGTCCACACCGGAATAGGAATTTGAACAGTTCCTCATCATAGTAAGAAATCTGGTTGACCAGATTACAGAAATGAAGTACATAGTCCTTTGTTTCCAGTTTACCTTGTGTCAGGCGTAGTAATTGGTCCACGGGGTCGTCGGAAACACTGCTGGGTCCTGGAGTGGCGAAGTGTTCTGTTACGACCTGTGTTTGCAGCGGAACGGGAGGCGGACCCAAATGCAGGTTTTTACGGGTTTTATTGAAGCGAGGCATGGTCAGGGACAGGCAGGGTAAAAATCACGGGCAGACAGGTGTACAAGAGATAATCCACAAGTGTAAACCAAAAACAGAGGC
>JBAJNP010009157.1:0-18699 GCA_036877545.1 Yasuhikotakia modesta
GAGCGTTTTGAAGATGCAGCAGCTTCATCTGACCAAATAATAATGACCCAACCCAGCGCAATGTCTCCTTATATACCCTGAGAGAGAGAACGGGCTGTGTGACGTCACAATGCCAAGATTCCAGAAGTTGTGGAACGCGCGTCACGTGATCGTTTCCGCTGACCGGAAGCGCGTGACGTCACGTCAAGTGATCGCCGTAAACACCCATGTAGCCACTACAGCGGCGGGTCCGATGTGGAGTTTGAGCCGCTGTTTCAGCAATAACTCACAGATGTGACTCGGTCGATAAACCGACCAACACTGTTAGTGCAGTTAGCGGGTGGATTAGTCGCCCGTTCATTGAATCAGCATCGCTAAACTTTTGAACATTTTAAGTCACATGTTCTGCGTCTAAATCAATTACATCAACATTCATCAAACGCAGATTTTCAGCTGAAGATATTGCAAGTTAACATGCTGGACCCCCGGGATGTTTGCGACCCATGCAATGAATCACGTTGCAGTTACCATGGAGACGCATAATACTTTTCACGTGACGCTGGATCTTCACATACAGCCGCTGGATCTTATTATGATCTCGTCAATTTTGATACATTTACGAAACAGGATTAGGAAGGATGTTAATTGTAACACAAACCAGGAGGGGTCGCTGCCGTTCCCGCCGATCGCTGTTAAAAAGTATAATTATACTTTTGAGAAATGTTCTGTAAAATGGGACCTTTAAACATTTGTTTTGTTGTGTGTTTAGTGCAATAGAGGTTTACATTTATATTTGCTTGTGGATGAAGTTGAGTTTAAATGAGCATAACTACAGAATAATAGTTACAATTTTTAAAATACACACAATTAAACAATTAAAAAAAAGTTTCTTCAATAAATTTTGCTACATTTACAACTATTTAGCTAATTGTAGTTTATAAAATAAATTAACATACACAATTTAATAAAAACTAGAAATTTCAAGGTCGTACAACAGCTATTGTGTGTACAGAACAGACTAAATTATACTTTCACTGAAATCGACTGTAACAAATGTAATTTGTCATTAAAACTGATGACTAGATGTGAGAAGCATTTGGTTTTAGATGTAAAAATGTGATATAATCCACCCTCTATGCTCTCTCATAGCTTAAGATCCTGAACTGTAACTTGTGTGTTTATAACTGAGGGGATGTGTGGAGGACAGGACAGAGAATCTACACACTCTGCACATGTCACCACTGTAGACTCGATAAGCAAACAGTTGCACAGGGGCTGTTTTTAAACCCACAGGGGCTAATGGCACTTTAACATGCTCACACTTTCTAACAGGTTTTTTTCTTTTCCACAAGGGTTTGCTGTTACAGTCGTGCAGCTTTGAAAACATCCGTGTCGTTGTCACTGAAGTTCTGCCTGCTGGGCTTGCTTTCAGTGAAGCTACTTATCTTGTGCTTTAGATTTCATCCCCAAGATACTGTTTGTTTTGTTTGAAACTATTTAAAGAAATATGATCCTTTTGATAAAAAGACAGAGCAGATCTTCTGCAGCAAACACACTTCTGTTATTATCTGTCTATTATTTCATATGCCACTAGAAGAGTGTTACATCCAAACCTGTGTTATTCATGTTATATCACTGTTAGCTCTGAGGCTCGGAGCCGGTGAAATCTTTATTTAGCTGAAGCCTTCTGTAAAACACGTCTGCCCTCCATTCAACCCAACACAGAAACTCCAAACACAGTCTCTGCACAGAGATTACCTCAG
This sequence comes from Yasuhikotakia modesta, assembly GCA_036877545.1. Taxonomy (NCBI): domain Eukaryota; kingdom Metazoa; phylum Chordata; class Actinopteri; order Cypriniformes; family Botiidae; genus Yasuhikotakia; species Yasuhikotakia modesta. Next base: position 1,743 of record JBAJNP010009157.1, read on the forward strand.
AAACCACCATAGAGCCAAACCCACAACAGGTACTGCAGATTTAAATGCATTATACATGTTTACATACATTTAAGATGGCCAAGGTGAAATCAAAATGGACCCCATTTAATTTCTTAATAGACCTCCTTATATTATTATAAATACTTTATCAGGTTAATATCATCAAGCCCTTAACATCACCTTTCCAAATACTGAACATATAGTCAACTAGCATGTTCCATGCTAATTTTATTTCTTATTCTGTTTTACTCAGAAATGAATCAGAATACAGAAAAAAACAAAATGGGTTGCAAATGCCAAACGTTGCACACAAGAAAGTGTAGTTGTCATAGTGGTTTTTAATCACTTAAATTACATAAGCAGCAGCGTTACTAACAGACACAGCCACACAGACATGCAGTACATGTGGTTATAATGAACTGATGCCACTCAAATGACCCGAGGAAAGTGATTCTCTCTGATCATTTAAATAACAGGGAAATTGAAACTGTGTGGAAATAGTTTGAACTTATATGCTCCTGTCATTGAATTAGATTTACAGGTACAGGTAACTTAAAAGATTTAAGTAGATTTAAGTACAGGTAACTTAAAAAGCAAATAGACAAAACTCAAACTCAAAAAACTCAAACATATTGTTGTGTTTACATTTATTAAATAGGTTATAAATCATTAAAACAAGCTTTTTTGACATTATTATTAGGGTTAGACTACATTCTAAACTTTGATAATATATACTGACAAATTTAAATGTTGAATATATCAGGATAATTAAAATCAACAGATAGATGTACTCCAGGGTCTTTATCACAGTGAATCTCCCCCTGTGCATCTGTTTAATGATCTCTGCTAGTGCTGCTGTGAGAGAAAACAGTGTTTATACCTTGCAAAAATGAATCAAATATGTAAGGCAATTTAAACACAGTTTATATATGTGTTTTAATCTCTGCTTACCAATTAAACTGTCACCCTTCATCTTTCAGATGGTCCTGCTGTGTCAGCAAAAATTACCACCTGATGTTATATCGACCAATCAGTGCGCTTGTCAGGGCAGAATTTCACAATCCTATTAAACAGAGACAGTAAATAAATAAATTAACTAACATTTTGAATTCATAACACTTAAAATCGTAATCCTGAAGATTTTGCTGTCACATGAGTTCATTAAACATAAACTTTAATTTCTGATGGCAGAACGTGTTATTTTAAGGTGAAGTTATGATGAGTTGATTATTATTCATGTCAGTGTACAGATTTACAGTGATAAAGCAGCTGTGCATGAGCTCTGCTGTTGAGAAAGACATCATTGCTTTACTGCTGAGGTAATACAGTACAGTGCAGTGTCTGTAATATGATGTGCTCACACTAAACTATTCTGTCTGTTCTGCAAAATGGTCCAAAATGAATATTTCAGTGTCTGTGAAATTTCACTTGATCCTCATTTATCATCTCTGCAGCGCTGAAGTGTTAAACATCAAATAATATATGTTCAAAAAAAGAGTCTGATGTGATGTTTTCAAGCGTGGCCTAAATTTATCTGTGACAACTTTCTCTCTGCTTCAGACTAACATTTTTGTAAACATTATCACTTGTCACCACAAGTAGCAAAAATGATTGGGTTGTATGTGGGAAACTCCAGTGGATTAAAACAAATTTCACGCCTCTTATGTGGCACAAACGTATGCTTGTGTAAAACACATTTGGACTGTTTGAATATCAGGAGTAGCTTTCATTACATGTGAAGGTTCATACATTTCTCAGCGGTCTATGAGAGGGTAATGCATTCAGATACTAAAACAGTATTTACTTCTGAGACTGAGCAGGTATTATATTAAACAGGATATGCTATTCAGTTTACGTAAGGATGAAGCTTAGAAAGAAGATTTTATAGGACAGGAGTATAAAGAATTTGTAATAATACTACAAAATATCTAATCATTGCAGAATGAAATAGTGAATGGGAGACAAAGAAATAATAAAACAGTCTTCAGAACTGTAACTAAATCATTATGCTAGAAGCAATATTAACATTTACAAAACCCAAGCTAAGTTAAATGTTAGCAGTCTCTCAGTAAGCAAATCAACAGGGCAACAGAATGTTTTTTGCAATATATTTAGATATGTACAAATATGTAGTTGTGACACATCCTTGTGATTCATGAACTGAGTTGAGGTGATGCTACAGTAAGATTGTAGTATCACAACATAACAGAATTCCAGTGAATATTCATGTAAATGTTTCTCTCATTTTTTTAGTGAGAGAGTTAAAAGCATTTTGAATTGGTCTATGGCTGTTAGTTCTTTCTTGTTTTAAAGAACTGAAGAAAATGTTATAATGATAAGAGTTCAAAATTGTAAATACTACAACTATTACTCAAATGTTACATTAAGCTTTACCACAAATACCACGACTGTAAGTGTGACTTATTTACAGATGAAGTTATATAATAATAACCTTTAAGCAAGCATTATCTTGAGTGCATGACATATGTGAGCTGTTGTTTTGCTCTCCTTAGATGTGTCAGAAATCTGGAGTGCAGATGATATTCAGAGTCACGATTATCAGACAGTGAAGCTATTCCATTAAAAACACACTTTTAATGGTTAAATCAGTTTGTATAAACTGTACACACTTGTTTTGTGTGTGTGTGTGTGTGTGTGTGTGTGTGTGTGTGTGTGTCTTAGACGATATAATGTGGAAACCTGTTATCATATGTCCCCTGTGTTTGTGGTTGTTTATATTTTCATAGGAAAATATTTTTATATTTGCAGTTAAAAGTGTAGTGCTCCATTTTCTCTTCTGCTCTCGTTCTTTCAGCTGTAACAGGAAACAGGACATCTATAGAGAGTTGAGTGTCTTCACTCTGAGATCTGCTCTTGAAGTGCAAATGATTCATTAAATCTAAATGTGTTGATGACACATTCCCACGACAGGACACAACAAATAAACTTTCAAAACATGTTCAGATGTTGCTCTTCATGTTATTGCCCCACTTTTGCAGACGGTGAGTTTATATTCATGTGGACACTGAGTCCTCTGGCTTATATACTTGGAAGTGAGAAAACAGTGAGAAAACCCAACATTACACAAACGTTTACATGTTGTTCGTAGTTCATGTCAGTGAAACGTCCTGTATTGTGAGGAGGTTTGTGTCTGTGGGAATCTGTCAGTCAGTAATTGATCTGAGCGGCAGATCAGAAAGATGTAAATCTGTTTTATTGTCTAGAAACATCAGAGTCTCATCAGCATTTGTGTCTGTCTGCACTAAAATGTGTTGAATTGATATGATGTGTTATATAATGTATTATTGGCTAACATAACACATTTGTTCTGGTGGTCAAGCTCTTAAGAAATACATACAGGTGACCTCACTCCTATATGCAAATACATATTTAAACATGTCCAGCTGTAAAGAAGAGTTTTCATGGATATTATCTGTACATCATGTTAATATTTGATGTACTACATTTAATTTGTTGATTTTAATAATATCATTGTTTGAACATAATGTTTTCCCTGTTCCATTACAGTTATCATATTGAGTTTTTATGCACAATGTAACACAGATGCAATTCAGCCATTACATTTAATTTCCTTGACGTTTTCAATTATTGTTTATTATTGCATCTCTTGTACAGTTATGAGCAGCTATATAGAGTCATTTCACTTCAATTTCTTTTCTGAAAAAAATATTTTTATTATGAAAACAAAAAACCTGGAAACCTTAATTGATTCATTAACTTTATATGGCTCTTGTCACTGTTCCAAACAGTGTCTTCAGCATTAGATCAGTGCCTCATTAGGGTTGATGAGAGGTTTATAAAAATGAAGTAATCAGTGATCTACAGTGAATATGTCTAAAATAAAGTCTGTGTGGTTTGTAATGTTTGTGTTGCCAGTGTTGAGGTGTTTGTTTTCATTATGCTTCCTCCAGCCCTTTTGATTTAATGGGTTTTGAGTGCTGTCACGCACTGAAAACTTAGAAAGACTCTTTTAATAGAAATGGCTCCCTGTAAAGACTTGCATGTCACTTTTTGCATGTCAGTTCTTTCTCTAATGAAGTAATCACTCTAGACAGGCACACATCAGTGCTCAATTAATGTTTGTTTAATGCAAATTAAAATTGACATTTTCTAACTAAACATTATGGATATTTTTGGGTTAAGAATTTGTTGTTAAAGATTTAGATTTGGACCTATAAACAGAGTCATTAACATTCTTTTGTGCAAGTGGAGATTCAGTACCTGGCAAAAAATGTTTTTCTGTTTCCTCTTAATTTCCTCTTAAAAGTGGATACATTTACAGACAGAGTTTACAGAGTCTTCAGTTCAAGATTTTAGTTTATTCAAAGTAGGTCTCTTTTAATTTAGTTGCATTTTAATTTGTTACCTGTAAAATTTCTTTACTAAAACACATTAAAGAACACGGAACTGTGGTAATTCAGTCATGCTATATTTGCTTTGATGGACCACAGTGTCTATCTTGACTTTAAGACGGCATCATATGAAACATGAGGACTGGAGTTAGCAGAAGACAAATGCTTTAAATGTGAAGTACAGCATATAACCGTAGTTTGTCCTCATTGATCTGTGTGTGTGTGTCTTTATTTATCTCAGCTGTCAGAGCTTCATTACACCCTGACAGAACATTTTCCTCTGAGCAATGAGCCGTTACTTTCTCCACTGCATCCATGTGTTTTCTGTTATGGTTTAGAAGGAAGCTGCTGTTTAGCTGGTTGGTTAGTTGGTTAGTTAGTTAGTATTTTTATGGTTCATGTGTTCTGCTGGAAACTTTCACAATCATCTTGTTTTGTGTAAATGTTGTAACTGGAGGTAAAATTAGTTTAACTCTGTGCCCACAGATTACTCCAAATGAGGCTAATCCCTCTTTTGGCAGACATACAAGAGTCTTATAATCCTCAGGCCTCCTACAGTCCCTCTCCTGTGACCTGAGAGAAGTCACATTGTTCTGTTCAGTTAATGTAGTGGAGGAATATCCCCCCTCAGTTCTGTAACTGTACTCAGAGGATTGTTGTTTTAGTTAATCAGAAGCTTTTTTAAAGACTCAATATCAGCTTTGACTAAATCTGTCTTTGTTTAGTGTTTATAACAGTGTTTATTTCAGCTTTGGAACACTGTTGGGTATTCGGTTAAGGTAAGTTACTGGTCTTGGCTGGTGTTTTCAAACCCACGTCAGTGGATGAGCTGTCAGCTTTCAGAGCTCCTCACTGTGTCAGGCTGTATCTAAAGGATAATTTCTCTTCCTTAAATTACTTTTATTTAAATATTATTTTGTTGTTGTTTTTTGCCTGGACATTGCAGGAACCACAGAAAGCTTTTTAAATATATTGCTTGGCAGAAATGATGCACTGTGTACTGAAATATGAGCGTCTTAACCCCTCCTCCTAAATTCTGAGAGAGGCTCTGTTATAACACATTAATAATGTTCCCCAACACCGCATTACATAAATCACTTATAGGTCAGTGTGTCGCTGCAAGTTCGTAACTAATTCTTCTTAAGATTTTTGATTTAAAGTAACTTTGGTTACTTTTTAAATCTTTGAGAATCTCTTGTTTTGCATAGTGATTATGCAGAAGATGTTTCTGGTCTTGTTAAGGCTGTGATTAGTGTTTGCACTATAAATGTCATGTGGCCACATACGTTTCTGACTAGCTCAAAATGTTGTTTGAATGATTTGATAAAATGCAATACATTTTGCATGTTATTTGTCCACTTTGTTCTGGATCACCCAATATAAATGTTACTACCAGGTGATAAGCTGTACAATGCCAGTGTGTCATTACGATAACAAACATTTATTACAGCGCCAGCAAATGTGCCCTGCAAAGCAGTTTTATCAGACTGAAGCTTTCTGACAGCTGGTATCACAGCACTAGAGGAGACATCTTCCAGGGATTTGAAGAATGAAGAGAAAAACAGCTATTGATGTCGACAGCTTTGGTTTTTTGCTGCTGATATTTATAGTTCCTTTATCATTTTTAAATAGATATTTGTGTCACCAAACAAGTAAATTGAGTTATATTTGGTCTGTCAGGTTTTCTAGTCGGTTCTTACATTCACATACAGGCAATTTACACAATTTACACAGTCGCATCAGCAGTATTTATCATTGACTGTGTGTCAAACTCTCGATCAATATTATTTATAACCCCTGATTTATGACCATTCAGCTGTCAGTCTGTCAGGATTATGGACACGCCCTCAGATCTGACCCTCATATGGAACTCAAGGTGTGATTCTTATCATCGGTCTTGTGATGTCAGAGTCTGTTTTTAGTTTGGTGAGTCACTGGGGCTCTTACAGTTATAGACATGTTCACGTTTCAGAGATTGTCTCAAACGCTGAGTCATTCTGTTTAAAAAGGTGCTATAAAACATGTGCTAGAGTTTAGTGTAACTCTTCACCCTTAAACTCTCAAGCTTTTGTACTATTTGTACAAAAATAGTATTTTAGAAACTCTTTGTAAAGTTCCTCAAATTGTTTCTCAAAATGATTTTGTTTCTTGTAGTTCTTTAATTTTGTTCTTGTCAGTCTTCTGTACATTTTGACACACAGTTCATGATAAATACTGCTGATGCAACTTCCTGTTACATACAGACATTTATAATGAGTGTAAATTGCCTGTATGTGAATGTAAGAACTGACCAGAAAACCTGACAGACCAAATATAACTCAAACTCATAATGTCTCATAATTCACTTGTTTGGTGACACAAATATCTATTTAAAAATGATAAAGGAACTATAAATATCAGCAGCAAAAAAACAAAGCTGTCGACTTCAATAGCTGTTTTTCTCATCAGTTCTCAAATCCCTGGAAGATGTCTCCTCTAGTGCTGTGATACCAGCTGTCAGAAAGCTTCAGTCTGGTGAGCTAAACTCCTGACAGAAAACAAAGATAAAAAACTGCTTTGCAGGGCACATTTGCTGGCACTGTTATGAATGTTTGTAATTATAATGATAAACTGCCATTGCGCAGCTTAACGCCTGGTATTAACATTCATCTCAGGTGATCACAAAGTTTAATTGCACTTTGCCTTTGTAATCAAATCATTCAGTCTTCAGTCCCCCATAGACAGCAACGCAACAACCAAGATGTCACTGTGGCTGCAGTGGTTTAACCTTAATGTTGTGAAGCAACACAAATATTTTTATGAATAAATAACAAAATAATGGCTATTCTACAATCTATGTGCGTTTATGACACATGCATGCAGCGCTGAGGCAGGACATGAAACCCAGTTATTAATTCTGTCGACATCTGCAGACATATTTACAAAGACTGTGTCTTCCGTTGCTTGTAACACAGTGCAGTGATTCCAGGTTCTACATCAGCTGCTGTGTCAGCATCACATGCAGAAAATATTCTCATCTATTCAGAACATTAAGGTTGAACCACTGCAGTCGTATGGAGCATTTTAATAATGTCTTTACTGGCTTTCTAGGCCTTGTAAGTGGTATTTGCTTTGCTGTCTATGGGGGTAAAATATGAAATACTGAAATTTTATGAAAAATTTCATAAACTTTCCCATGAAATACTGTTTTTATGAAAAGTATCGTAATCGTCTGAGATTTCATTACTGCAGTCTGTCCTCCTGCCCCTCTGACTGTATTACCAACTCATTTCACAACAGCCACTCACAGGGATCACGACGTGCTCTTTATTGCTACCAATCGATTGGTTGATATATAAGGTCTTTGGTCATGAAGCGTGTGGTAATATCTGAAGACTGTCTCACCCTCTTATACAGTGAGATGGGTGGTGCTGAGTTGATGCAGTTTGTGTGAGTGTATGAGCTCTGTTCATTATGGAGATGGAGTCTGTGCTGGTGTAAAGCCAGGATGAGGCTTTGGCACTGTGTGTGTCCCATGTGGTCCCACAGACATGTTCCTGTCAGCTGCTTCTCTTGTCCACAGATCTGTGAAAGCTGATATTGAGGTGTTTCCACAGCGTTTATTTAGAGCTTTTCATTGGAAAGTGAAATTGATGTTTGTGTAAATTCTCCACATTCAAAAGATTTTAGCTTGAGATTTTAGGAAAGACTATAAGGGTTACTGACAGAAACGCAACTCTTTAAGTCATTATTTAGATCTTATGATTCTCAGACTGACTGATGTCTTTAAGGACATGAAGGAAAATCATGAAGGAAAATTCAGAACAAGCTTATTTTCCTAACTGGTAATTAATTGAATAATGAAAGTTTCAGACTGAAATGAGATTTTAAATCACAGTATCTCACTGAGGGAATATTGAGCTGGAGAACAGCACAGCAGAGAACTGTATATATGCACTGTACATCTCTTACAGTGACTGTTGTGTTGTGTATATATTCTGTTATACATTTTTCTTAGTGTGCTGCTTTAGTCCTGTTCTTGTTGCCCCATCCTGATTTTGTTTAACTGTCTCTTGTTACCCATGATCAGTTTGTCTATTTATTCTTTTGTTTCTTGTCATTGTTTTGATGTTTGCTGTTCTCATTTATTGCTTGTTTGCATTTATTTTATTGCACTTTCTTTTGCTGTCAGTGTGACAGACTGCACATCATTTGTGTTTCCTGCCTCGGTCGCCTTTAGTTTGTGAAAGAAAATAATCAAAATACAATCGTTCTAATTTTTGTAATAAATATTTCTGTAATGATAGTTTGTTGTCATCTAGACAACATGTCACATCAAACTTTGAATGTTTCCTGTTGAACATGATCTTATTATAAGTTGCTCTTCTGCATAAACATAAATGTTTTCATGTAACCAACGCTGTCTTTCTGTGAACCGTTCTCTGCAGAGGGTGTTGTGTGTTCTGAGGGTCAGAGGCAGCCGGCAGGGCCTGAACTCTCGATGCTGTGGCTCTGTTCACGTCATATGTCTGCCACAGAGACTGTACAAGGTCATCCAGGAATTACAGGACACAGAAATCCTGTGCAAAGGTGAGAACTGACTTTGTAAGCCCTTATTAACACTGTTTGACAAAAGGAGCTCTAATATAAAACAAATATCTAAGCTAATGAGCTTTTATATGACACTTTGACTGTAAAAACTGTTAAATTATCTTAACTATTTAGAATTTCATATATTACTGCTTATCTTTTGTTACACAAATTGAGTATTATTAAAGAATATACCATCAGGCCTTTTCATGTAATTACAATAAGTGGTGACTGGAGGCTATGGTGGTTATAAAGTAACACATAGCTTGTATAGACTTTTTATTTAGTAGATGAGGAGAAACACCTCCTGTCTCATTAGCCTTTTGAATAACACTAATGCTTGCGTGTGACTGTCTAAACAGCCGAGTCCTGCCAGTTTCTCCCTGCTGATTTTAACAGTGAACCCTTCAGTGACATTAAAGCTGTGCAGTTATAACCTGCTCCACCTGGTTAATATGCGTCGGGGGTGATGAGTCCAGCGCTCTGTGATTTGTGGGAGGTGTGAAGAGTCGTGTGCAGAAGCCATTTGTCGGTGATATGCTGCATCGGCACTGGCAGACGTCCATAAATCAACCCAACGAGAATATTCATGCTGATAAACCCACGAGTGTCGCTCACGGCAGGTCCAGGATCTGTGTGAAGACTGGCTATGGCCATTTAAGCTTAAATAATTTAAGGTGAAGCACCTCACAGGGTTTTGAAACACTGCGACTCCTGTGTCAGTGCTTTTGTTTTCACTGTGCTGCAATTAAGCAGTTTTTTGTGTCCTATATGCTAAAGAGAGCAACAAAATGACACCAAATCATTAAAAACCTTTTAAATCCACCTTTTGTGCAGTGTTTCAGAAAGCATCACAATTCTATTTTTTTTTTTCTAGCCCTGGTTTTATTATAATGCATAATAAAGTGGTAGAGAATATTTTTTTATTCTTTAATAACAAATGTACGGTTTGGCCTCCTCTGGGCAGTTGTATTGAACTTTCTGACTGTTTATGTAATTTTAACTGTTAAGGGCAAGACAGTTAATGTAGGACAGGCTAGTCACAGAATGCTCGCTTTAAAAATGTGTAAGATCTCAAGTTCTCAAACCCATTCACAGATTTAGGGCATCCTATCATTGCATTCAGGCCAAATACAATGATTGGACAAACATCAGGAAAAATTGCCCTGTCTTTAACTTTGAGGTTAAAGCATCATCCAAATCATTCAACTGTATTCCTAATATTATGTCATTGTGTACTTCAGTTGAAGGTGAGCCATTTGTGGAAGTGTGAATTTGTGGAGGGGAGTTCATTTAAAGGGACATCATATTGTATGATGGTTTTATATTTCTTCATACAAGACCTTAACTGTCTGCTTGATATTCACCTGAAGCCTCTGCAAACAGAAACCTTTCACCCAAGAAAGACTTCATGCTAGAACTAGCTGACTAGAAACAGTCTTGGGTTGACAGTTATTGCACGATCATTCAGTATGGTAATGAACTCTGCCTCATTTACTACCACAGTGCTAAGCTTGTGTATCCTCGTTTTGCCCTCTGCTGTGACTGATGCTACAGACTAGCAGCTCAACTTGCCGGTTCTTAAACTGCTGCTGAGTGAACTGGACGTGACCCTGACATTACAGAGAATGTCTCAGAGGAGTGATCATTCAATACTAGATGAACTCTTGGCCTTATTACAGCCTGGATAACAGACATTAACATGCCCTTGTATAATTTGAATAAGGACAAAAATAGTGGTTTTAGTGCTGGGAATGGTGATAATGTGGCAATAAACAGAATGCAACTGTTTATGTAAAATAGGGGTAAAACAACTCTTGTAATCTTGTCTCAGACTTGCTAAACCACTTAAAATATTGACAGTATGTAGTTTTTTGCTGAGGCAAACACCACTATTACTTTTGCATAAATACCATTATTTTCTAAATAAACCCCAACACCTGTGACGAAACAACTGTGCTACAGACATGAATGATGCCTCACTGTGCAGCTTTGTTAAGGTGTTTTCTGTGAGCTTGTAGACATACAACAAATGATAGGAGGGATCATAAGAAGGATCCCCAGTTTTACAACAAGCCTGTGGATGGAAAATACTAAACCTGGCAACCCAGTAAACTGGTCAGCTTCACTTTCACTGGAAATGTGAAAACTACGCAGAACATTTCAGTTTACAGCGGCCTTTGTGAAAACCACATCACAGTTCTGAAGGTTCTGGAATGAGGAACAGACACACCCCACAAACATCAGCATCATAAAAAAGGACAATTTGATTTGTATTGAATACTGAATAATCAGCACACATACGCATCACCATTAGTCCTTATTTCTACTGAGCATAAATGCTGATGCCACCCTACCTTTGCTTGAATAAAAACTTATCTATTCCTCTTTTAATTGCTTTAAAAGCAAAATAGGAGCTCAGAGTTTTCAGAGAAGCCACAGAAATTGTGCTTTAATGGCTTTAAGAAACAGTAAAGAAAACTGTTTAGCCGCTGCTGGGTCAGGACATGACATGACTAACTTTTACTGTGGACGCAATAACAGGAGCGCATGTAGTCTGTCTGTCAGCAGAGCTTGTAATTACATATTCTCACACACTGCGTCTGTTGTGGTAAAGCCTCCCTTCTCCAAGTGAAAACGACTTTTGTGTTGACTTGTTAATTGCCTGCCAAATGCTCCCTGAAGTGTCAATTCATCTGGGGTGAGAAGTGCTTCAATTAGTGCTCTAATAGCTCCCCTTGATTTGAATGACAATACAAGTGATACATTTATCATTTTGCGTGCTTCAGCTCATCATCCTTCAGCTCAACACAGTAAAATTATTTCAATTTGTAGTTTGTTTTAGCTTATTTTAATGCAGGTTTTTCATTTTTAAATCATTTTATTGTGCTATATTTGAACTTTCATTTGTTTTAAGTTATTTGAGCCCCTCAGATGTGGCTGAAGCCTTTTGTTTGGTTGAGAAGCAATATTTTATATTCACCTGGTGTTGTTTATTGTCCACAGTGTGGCATTTATACTGCAGTGATATAATGAGGTGTCAGACAGTCTATGCTGCCTCCTTGTGGGTGTGTTTTGTGCCCTTTGTGCTTAACCTTAAGCCACTTCCTGACAGAGAGAACACAATATCTCAAGATAAGTTTGTGACACCAGCATTTATTTCTCATCTCCCCTCTCCAGCTGAAACAGGTCGATCTTTTCAGGGGTTCCGTGATGCAGGAAATCCAACTGAGCAGAACTCAGCTACTCTAGAGTCCTAATAAAACAAGTACAGATGGTGCTGAAATATCCGCAGCTGCTGCGTGAGCTGATGTCTAACAGACACAATGAGGAACACTATCACCTCACAGGTACAGCACACAAACCGCAGGAGAATAAAAGAGTCAGTTTGCTCTTAGCAAACCTCTTATTACGTAGATGCAAAAGAAAACATTTTGAAGAATCTGTTAGCGTCTGTTTTCCAGAAATTGAAAACACATCTGAAGGGCTTTGCTGTAGCTTTTAAATTTCATTCAAACCTACCGGGAACAGGCAGATATTTTTACATAAACTATTAGTTTTTAAGGCACATTCAGCCTAGTACAGATTGTGTTGTTCTTTATTACAGAGGCATTGAATAAAACTGAAATAGCTGCCAGTCATAGAAATGAGATGCAAGGATCTGTGATGCAGTATTTGGTCAGTCGGTTGCAGAAGAAAGCAGCAGTGAGACAGAGATACAGCCGCAACTGTAGTCTATATTCTCCACACAGTACCAGGGCAATAACCTGACCTACCACTGATGCCTGCTGGACATTTCATTCATCATCATTTCTCTCACAGGTCAGAGATGTGTGTATGGGACAGTATTTACACTCAACAGGCTGTATGAAGGGTTCTGATCTGCTGAAATTTTTCCCACCATTATGTTGTTTTTCTTGTGCCAAGAGGAATGTTTATATATTAATATATTAATTAGTTTTCTCAATCTTATTTTTAGGTTTTCTCAATGTAAAGCCAAAACATTTTAAACCCAGAGAAGATTTTTCATGCCACACTGAGTTTAAACTACACAAGAGACTCTTATAAAAGCTTCATAAATGTTGAACTTTTGGCAACAGTTTAGCAGCCTAAAAATAAGACACTTCGTACATTTACAAAATTAAATTCTCATATCTGCATGAAGAAAAAAACTTTCATTTGTCTTTCAGTTTTCAGAAGATCTGTGGTACTGAAACTGAAGATGGTAAGATTTGTCTTTGGCTGTAATATTTCTGTAGCATTTTTTCACATAACAATCTTTTTTCCTTGAGGTAGACACACAGTGTTCATCATGGTGTTCTGTACCAAACATAACTGGGTTTGTATGACCCAGTACTGCTGTCTCTATGACCTCTGAAATTAAACAATTCCTGCTGTTCTCTAAAGGTTTGCAAATTTGCTGGTTGGATTCAACCCAGAAGCTGATTGCTTCTTACCCACCCCGCAATAACATCCTCTTTATAAAGCCTGTATTACAGTTAATGTAATATATCACATTTATTGTAAACATAGTTAGTCATGTCTTTATGTATTGATATTTTTGACATCACAAAGTCACTGAGAAATGAGTGCAGTGTCACAGTGTAGTTTTGTGGGCTCTGACAGTTGTGTACACAGCACATCAAACACTAAAAACTCTAAATATTTTACATAACAGGATCCTTTTAAACAGTAAAAATCTTTAATACCTTGTGTATTTTTGTGAGTGGCAACTGACATGAAGGTCAGGGAGACTGCAGGTTAATACTGTAAATGAGACACATGTGAACTCACTGAGATAATAATGAGTTTGTACATAGGGAGCTATTTCTCCTTTCCATGGTTTGAGACAAACTGCATCCACACCACACAGACCTGAGAGTGTTCCAGTTGTGTGGCAGGAGGGAATTGCCAATTTGTATCTCATACGGAGCAAAATATTTCATATTTTCATCCCAGAGTGCAAAATCAACATCAAGGCAATTCGCTGCATCCTGAGAGAGAGTTTCAGACGTAACAAAAAAAGCTGAGAAACCTGCTGTAAGAACCTGTAAAAGTGACATTTTTCCTCTTGAGAAACTCTGCCAGTCTCTGCCCAGCTCAGCCCGACTTCCCTGATGTACTAAATGCCCATCGACACCAAGAATAATAACTTAAAAAACTATATTAGCACATTAAAATTCAGATTTCAATCTGTAAAATACAAAAATGCACATTAGAATACAAAAAACACATTTATATGTTACTTTCTTGAGAGAATTGGGAAGACATTTAAATGGATTTTAATAGGCTATTTAATTCACTCTGAAATGAATTTGAGCAGAAAGGAGTTAAACTATTGTATTGACCAGATTTGTTGCGGCGGTATTAAAGCTGACAGACAGTGTTGGCAGAGTGTGACAGATGTTTGCACTCGTACATGAAGATCTTAACATCTGTGATTGTGTCACAGGTTTGCCTTCAGATGACACCGACCCGTCCATCACTGACCTGCTGGGCATTTAAAACCGGTTCACTTCTGCATGGTGAAACACAAACCTGGCAGCAGCAGGACAAACCAAGCCATGCTAATGACTGTGCATCGACACAGACACTCTTTACACAGAAACACAGAGTAACAGAGTCATTGGTAAATATGTGGAGCTTAAATCGCTTCAGTGTGTGAAGCTTGACTTCTGCATTCAGTGATGACTGCTTTTATGAGACACTACAGAGACACAACAGAGACACTACAGAGACACAACAGAGAGACAACAGAGACACAACAGAGATACAACAGAGACACAACAGAGACACAACAGAGATACTACAGAGACACAACAGAGACACAACAGAGACACTACAGAGACACTACAGAGACACAACAGAGACCCTACAGAGGAAAAGAATGTAACAACTTCATAGCATCTGTCACCTGGTCAACTCGTAGCAAACATAACAGGGTTTAAACACATAAATATCTGATCTGGTGTGGAACCACATTTTTTATGCAGCCTTTTCAAAGTCAGAGAGAAAGACACCAATCAAACCTGAGTAAATGTTCTCATGTGCTGCAGGTAACGATCAGTCATCGTTTCTGTACTGTACCATTATTTCTTTAATAATGTTGGAGCTGAGCGTTGTGTAATGTCCCATGAGTCACAGCGTTTACTGAACTGCCCACATACTGAACTGAACTGAATTCATGCCTTCATCATTTCAGTCAGTGTGCACCCACACAAACACACAGCAACTGTTTCAGCTGAGCCTGAATGCAAGACTAAGAGCCCATTTTGACACAACATACACATTCCTTTTTAATTTTAAATTATGATTTTGCTTTGTTAACAACATTTTATTAGAATTTTTTTAAATGGACATACAAGTATTTTGGTTACTTGAGAAACATAATTTAGAATTAAAAACTGTTTTGTTGCAAAGTTTCTCTTGACTATTTTCCATCATTAATGTTATTAAACGTCTAAGGCTATATTTAATGGGCTATTTACCACTGGAATAAACATGTACATAGTGTTTATTCATGGATTATTGTAAAAATGATTGATAAGGTTTTCATATAAAAAATGTATTAAAATTTTAAACAGGGTCATGTGTTGTTTTTTTTATTTTTGTTCTAATCATTTTGTACTCAGATGACACCAAATATTGGTGTCTCTCTTTGTAAAACACAAAGCAAGTAAAATCATGTTCTGATCCACATTATTAATACATATGTGGGCTATTAGACTGACTTTAAAATACAATCAAATACAATTTTGCAATGTTGCCTCTAGGTGTCAGATGAATAAGGCTGTTCATTTAAGGCACAGAAATCTCAATGTTTTAAAGGGTCATGACAAGACGGGGTCATGAAATGTCCCTTCTCCGATCTTTTGACATATAGCAGCAACAAAAGCATCTGTATAGTTGTTCTCTATGAATACATTTACTCATCTGACCTTTAAAACACAATATGTTAGTGATAGAAGTAAGACGGCAGTCAAATTTTGTGCTGTTCATTGGCTAAGACATTAGCCAATCACACAGTGATTCCACCAGTTATTCTTGGTTTTCTCTGGGGACAAAAAATGGTTCTTGATGAATGTGTCACTGTTGGGAGTAAGTCCACAGTCTCCTGCTCTAATGGACACTATTAACATTTCCTCCCATCATGGAGTGAAGGTGAGTCTCATTGCTGTTGCTGCCCCACTTTCATGGCTTTATGCTTGAGTCTCAGTTCCTCCCTGAAGTCACAGGCAATGAGGTCCTGGTTCTTGCTGTAGGCGTCTGCCAAAGCCTCAGAAACAGAGGCTTCTGTGGGCCTCAGTGTGGGATACATTAGCACTACACAGAAACTGTTCCTCAGAAGAACAGACATTATGTGCTGACACTAGAATGAACAGAAAACGTGTGAGAATGTAATGTTATGTAAAGACATCCGCTAAGTACTTCACGAGCAAGGAAAGTGGTGACATGCTGTTAATACAGCTGTTAGTGTTACACATGCTGCACGTCACACCCCCACTGCAATGACTCATAATTGCTTTAAAAAACTCTTGTTACTATGGACCTTAGGGTACACACTGTTTATTGGCATTAATGAAACACTGAGGGACATACAGACAGTTCAGTGGATTGTAGGTCATGTCTAATTTACTATTACTTTTGTAAGTACATCCACGTTTTTATTCTTTTAAAGATCAACTCCCAGGTACACAACAGTACAGCCCCTGTCCTGTGAACCTCAGATGAATTATAGCATCTACCCTCAGTGTCTAATTACAGATGATACAGTGAAGAGTTTCCCCACAGCCAAAATCATTGTGTATGTAAATAGAGTGGGAGGAGCTGCGCAGGGAGTTTAGGGAACAGTCAGTGGAAGTGTTTATTGAGCGCTCTGCGTCAGTGCTTCCTCCCAAAACTGGAAAACGTTGCTGACGATCCTCTTGTCCAGCTTGAAGGGCTGCTGGATCTGGGGCTGAGCCAGCAGAGTGAAGTACACCATCCCCACCTACACACACACATCCACACACACA
>JBAJNP010009158.1:0-18699 GCA_036877545.1 Yasuhikotakia modesta
CCGACCAAGTATTGAGTGCATAACTGAACATAATTATTTGAAGGTTGACTTTTTTTGTATTAAAAACATTTTTCTTTTATTGGTCGGATGAAATATGCAAATTGTTTGAGATAGGAATTTTGGGTTTTTATGAGCTGTATGCTAAAATCATCAATATTAAAACAATAAAAAGGCTTGAACTACTTCAGTTGTGTGTAATGAATCTAAAATATATGAAAGTCTAATGTTTATCAGTACATTACAGAATATAATGAACTTTATCACAATATGCTAATTTTCTGGAAAGGACCTGTATATGTAATTTTAATCGCAAGTTTTATCTGCTGTAGATGCATCAGCTGTATTACATTAATGAAACTGATCATACTGATAATCGATAATGAAGTAAAGTTATCATCTATCTTTTTTTATAGTTTCTTATGTGGAGAGGATGCGGCAGCACTGCTGGCGGTGCAGTGAAGTAACTTTCCATTGTTCTGAGCAGGCCCAGTGTTTGCTCTGGGTCCAAACCATTAGGGAACAGCTAACATTGATAAGTATGTCATTTAAATTAATTTTTCAAATAATTGTTGAGGAATTTAATATTGTGAAACTATTCTTAAAGCTTGATTTTAAAAATGAAGGTTATGTTTCAAGATGTTGCAGAGATTTTTTTTTTAAAACAGGACAGTTAGCCAATAGGTAGCAAGCAAAATATTCTGTTTGTCATCTATTGTAATATTCTGTTGACAAAAAAGTCAAATTTTAAAACGATTCAGACAAGTTCCATGCCAACATGTCATGTTTAAGTGTTATGGTTGTATTTTTATTATACAAGTGTAATTGTGAATGCTTTTTGTGTAGTAGAATGCTGTTTATATACAAAAGTTTTGGAATTCGATGAATGCTTTAAGTAGTTTTGACAAACAAAAAAGACTTGTCAAACAACAGCTTACTCTTAATGCTCTGCCTGTTTCTTATTTTGCAGCCAATCGACCAAAGCACTTGCTGGTTTATATCAACCCCTATGGAGGAAAACAACGTGGGAAGCAGATTTATGACCACAAAGTGGCCCCCATCTTTTCCCAGGCTTCCATTTCCACCAATGTGATTGGTGAGCACCCGTCACCTGCCTGCATTAACATTTAAATAAAAAATGAGCTTTTATGCTTTGTGAATAGATCTTTGTTGGCAAAGGGCCCCACCTGTCAACCCATCTCAAGAATATGGCTTTATTTACAGCACCATCTATCATTAGAGCTGGCCATAATGCAAACTGTGATAGTCGATAAACAGAGGAATGCAAAGATATTCGTTATTTATTAGTTTTGAGAGAGGAAGACCTTGGGTTGGTTGGAATATTGGCTGTTAGAACAGTGGCTTACAGACTTACTCAGCAGCTGCTTAGGCAGTTTTTTTCATAACCACACAAACATTTTGTGAATGGCAAACTACATGTCTAGCTGGACAAATACCATTCAAACCAAATCATTAGAGGCACCAAACAAGATGTTCTGCAGACAGTTTAATGAGCTCCATATATCACCTTTGGTATACATAATTAATGTGATCCACACGGCTCTATCCTAAGTCCCATTCATTCTCAACACATCATGGCGAGTTACAGTTTTATATCAGTGCTGATAGTGAAGAACTGGTAATAAAATGTTCCAGGGATTGTTTGCAGCTATAGCTTCATCATGTGACATAGTTTGATTGATAGTCTCCATGAAGCCTCTAGAAAAATGCAATTTTGCTGCCAGATGAGCACAATGATTCCCTAACCTCCACCCACAGCTATGCTGTCATTACCCTGTTAATAATGACTTTTCCCTTTTGTTTCTATAGTTACAGAGCATGCAAATCATGCCAGGGACCACTTAAAGACAGAAGCTGATCTAAAGAAGTATGATGGGTGAGTGGGTCCTGTGGGGAGACTGCAGTGCAGTGAGTCTTAATTTGCCCAGTGAGGAATGTGTCCATTGCAAAGAAGCTCAAATCAACATTTGCACATCAATGCACGTTGGTTCGTCACTGCAGCAGATGATGGCAGGCAATTTATGAAAGGCTACATAAGGCGACAATGATGCAACGTGGTGGCTGCATCAAAACTGCCAGAAGATATATGTTCAAAAACATCTCAGACTCTTTTGTCTGAATGTGTGAACAGCAGTTTAAACAAGGGCAACTCTTGCAGATGAAACCTCTTTAATTACCATAAAATCACAGAACTAACAACTTCAAGACAAAGGTGTCATATCTGTTCTTGCACAAACCAATTCTACCAATATTGTTAAAACTTTTCAGAAATTGCCTGCAGTGGAAATATAAAAAGCTACTTAATGGCAGGGCATTAAACTAGCTTCTTCAAAATATAATATTTAGCTCATGATAGAAGGCTAAGGTCACAGAAGCAAGAAGGCAGCACATTAACATACAGATAAATAACAGGTATATACAATGTAGTCGGATACTTGGTTGAAATAATAAAGGTGATTGGGTTCACACACAAATGTATGCTTGGCGCATTTCATGGCAAATCCCATAAAATTGTTGCTAAATAACATTCAGTCTCTGATGTCATCTGTCAGTTCACCTAAGTAGGCTGCCACTAATGGCAATTCTTAGGCTGAATGCATTTACAGTATATTTTCATATGATTGTTACAGTACATTGATACAGTATATTTTCATATGATTACTGATTGTTTATCAGTAATAAATAATTGCCATTATGCAGCACAACTTGTGATGTTAAATAGGCCTAGCAGTAAATCATGAAGCACTAGTTTAACTAATTATTCTGTGGCATACTTTTACAAGTCCTGAAATGAAACTTACTACTTATTGTTATTTTTTGCAACATAAACAAAAAAACTTTGGAACAGAACTACTATAACATTATTTGAAGTTGAAAACCCGTTATACGGGTAGTTGTTGTTTTCCAGAGTGTGAGATCATTGGTGTTCAGGGAAATGTTAATGGTGCTATAGAGTAAATAAATGTTTAAACTTGCTCATAGTAAAGTGATCAGTCCTGTCTCTGCTTGCAGTGTGGTGTGTGTCGGAGGAGATGGCATGTTCAGTGAGATTATGCATGGCCTTATTTCACGTACACAGAGGGATGCAGGAGTGGACGAGAACTCCACAGAGGAGACCCTTGTTCCTTGTAGACTTCGCATCGGCATCATTCCTGCAGGTTAGTCTGAAGTTAATGAGTCTGTATAGTACATTTCTTTAGAATAGATTTTATTGTTCTTTCATAGTTTTGTGTGTTTTGTGTCAGTAGACCTGTGTGTGTGAAAGTATCAATCATTCACAGTTTTGTTAGAGCAGCTGTGCTTTGTTTAAATATTGGCAAAATCATTGGAAGATGTATGTCTTTGCATAAAGAGCTGTGCGCTAAAGACAAAAACGGCAAAATACATAAAGGAACAAAATAATAGGTTCTTCAAACATACTTTGCTTGATGTCTTTAAGTTAAGAGATTATTTACAAAAGTACAATTTGGTCATTGTAGAAAAATAGATAGAAAAGTAGAAAATGTACATGTTACAAGTTATAAAACAAAACACCTTTTACTTGGGACTTTTGTCTATAGACAGCAAGACAGCTGTATGTAGTTATCTGTAGTGTATCTGTAGATGTGATTTTAATAGAAAGCTACATTGTAAATTTTGGGTCCAGAAAATAAAAAATAGTTTAATACTTAAGCATAGGCATTGTTAGTAATTGACAAACCTTAAAAAGCACAAGCTAATAAGACTGTATACAGTATAGCTCTGTATAGCATCATTCAGTACAGCTCTGGTGACCCTTGATAACTTAATGATGCAATTTATAAATTCATGTTTGCTGTTTGCTATGTAAATTGGATAAAACGGTGCCCTTAAAAGAGTTAGTTCACAATAAGTGTCTATATTGTTAACAGAAATGTTATCAGCGTGCATAATTCAATTATATATTGCCTTATTTCACATTGTCTAGATGTACAAAGAAGAATGAAGTAGCTACTAGCTGTTCTTTATAATGTTAAATAAACTTGAATGTATGAGACTATGAGAAAACTTAAATGTCTTTAAGTTACAACAACTTTAATGTCTTAAATGTGCAATGGTAATTTAATGTCATTACCATATACCATGGATTTTTTAATGTAAGGTATGAAAAAACAGTTTCAGACTGAAGTGCTATGTAAATGCTGTATATATATGTATGTTATGATATTAAATTATGCTTTAATCGTATTATATGTGTAAATATTATAGTATTACCATTCTATCACTGTACTGCCACAGTATTTTGTTTTTGGGATGAACATTCTAATAGACATAAGCTTCGCAATAATTATTTTGTATACATTTTTTATTAACAATTATTGATTTATATTGGAACTAAACTCAAAAACACATTTTCTTTGTGGTAACAAGAGATGCTGAAATCATTTTAACGTTTGCAAATGGCAGTCAGCGTGTTTTTAAACCTCCAACCCCAAAGTTGTTATATAAGCAATTTAAGAAAGCAAAATTAGATCACACAGCATATAGGAGACAGAGAAAGGCCTGAACTTATCTGAAATCTCATCTCTCTATATAAAAGAGGCCTGCCATGCTTCAGCTATAGTCATTTTATTCTGTATAAAGAAGATTGAAAATTTTTATTCTCACATGGGTTGAATGGACCAAAACTTCATTGGCTTCTGATGTTTAGTTAACATTCGCAATTGAAAGTTAGATTGCTCCTGCCCCCATATACCACTGAAATTGAAATTGAAAGAATGATTTTCATACATTAACCTTCAGAGTTGAATTATGAGATATAGATTTAGGCTGTTTCTGAACCGCTGACCCATGAAATGTATTTCTGAAACAGGTTCGACTGATTGTATATGCTATGCCACTGTGGGCTCAAATGACCCTGTCACCTCAGCACTGCACATCGTCGTAGGTAAGCAGACAGCTTCATATCTGCAGTATGATACACATCTCACATTGAATGCATGTCATTTTCCTGCCTGTAATATCTCTGAGCCAAAACATGCTTGTTTATGCTCTGCTAATAGTGTTTGGGTTGTTTGCCAGTAGCTGTCAGAATGACAATATATCCTTATATATGTATGAATAAAATATATGTATATGTAATAATATAAAGGTAAAAGTTTGGTTTTCTGTTTATACCTAGTATATCTGACATAATTTTAAAACAATCTGACATGTAGACAATAGTGTACTCTTAAAAACATGTCACTTTTGTTTGGGCACTTTTACTATAGGTAGCTCTTCAAATTATAATGGTAATGATTTTGTTTTTGTAATATGATGTGCTGCACATGCCCTCTGTAAACACCTTAGTATATTTAAGGCTGCCAATGTTGCGTTCTTGGCACATGCATTCATAGTTCAACTGAATAACTTGCAATAAATTTTTGAAGTTTCAAATTTTGTAATGCAAGGGTTATGTTATGTAAAGCTGCATTTGCATGTATGCTAGAAGGGTTGGTTTGAGGTGGTATTTCAGGCTAGAACTGCTTAGATGGTATGCAAATTTCTTATTGCAGACAATGCAAATGACTTTTTTTATCAGTGACTCCATTGGGATGAGTTTTGAATTTAAATTTTCCGTTAAGAGAGGCATGCAGACCTTTGTCATCATTTTGCACCATGCTTGTCAGTTGTCAGGAAAGCCTGTCATCCTAAATGCTAGGATGTGCAGATGTGGGGCGAAAAGGTGTAGGGTTAAATTCAACACAGGCTCTTACTATGCATATGCATTGTCGCTTATGTAATGTACTATTCATTCATTCCACACTGCAGACATGCTGTATTATATTGCACTGAATATTGCACTGTTTGTTTTTCTCTTGCCACTTGTTTTATTATTTTACAGCATGTATAGTGGAGAATTGCCCAGGGAACTGTGTGTTTGACAGTAATAAACTTTAAATGTGAAAATTACCAGCTAAAAACACAGTGGTCTTAAAAGTGGCCACAGTGCCTTCTGTTTATTCTATATAACTATAATTTCTATGTTTTCTTTTGATTTTAAGGTGAAATTTGTCCCAGGGAGTTTCTTGACCAGTATTTTCGTGACAGCATTGCACCTTTGTGAAATGAGATCTGATTTGATGCAGTGTGCTCCATTTTTCAACCATGTTCTAACAAAGAACACTGATGTTATCAGACTATGTTTTCCTGAAAACTGTCCTGACTTTCCCCAAAGGTGACTCTCAGCCAATGGACGTCTGTTCGGTACATAATAGTGAAAACTTTTTGCGTTACTCTGTGTCACTACTGGGCTACGGGTTCTATGGGGATGTGCTGACAGACAGCGAGAGGAAGCGCTGGATGGGTCCCGTCCGCTATGATGTCTCAGGTACATGAAGTAACATTGCAAGAAATTGACATTTATGTAGTGGCGGTTTTTAACAAAAATTGTTTTGGTACAGGGGTTAAAACATTTCTGTCGCATCGCTACTATGAGGGAACCGTATCATTTTTACCTGCTGATAGGAATTTGGGAACTCCCAGAGACAAAATCCAGTGCCGATCTGGGTAAATACTGTCTTTTATCAGGTTATATTATGAGCAAGAGTTTAAGTTATAAACTGATCATTTTACAAAAAAGCTCTGTATGGTTCTAAAATATACAACCAAAGGCAACTATGTGTTAATACTGACAGTTTAATGCTTGATATAAATGTATAAATCAACACTTGTGAATGTTTCTCTCAGTAAATAAATAAAATCTGTTTTATAGAGTTATTTTTTAACTGACATGATCACTCTATAGGAGAGATTTAAAGAGGGTTCTTTTACAAATACAAATGTATTATAATAATTGTATTTTAAGGTCTTTAAGCTTCCTGATGACCATGAGATTAGCCTTGTTTGGCCCCCACTTCTTGTCCCCTGACTGAAAAGCATAACAGCATTAAGACAAAGGTGTTTCAATGTTTCCATGTATATGTCTGTATCAAAAATGCTATTAAGAGTTAATAAATTCAGTTTTCCCGTGAAAAACACTGTTTACACTGTGCAAAAAAGAGCTTCACCCAGAATCTATTTTTGGGTTTTTGTCACAGTTGCCTTCAGTTTGTAAACTGAGTGCTTATAGACAAATAATTTAAGGGATCATTTTCATTAAATGAAACTTCCCAATAAGCACATAATAAGCACATAATAAGCACATAATAAGCACATAATTGCTTGACTTTTTTTAAAATCAGAAACATTACTTAGTATTATTTTAACATTTACTCTCTGCTTGCAGGTGTAGTATCTGTCGGCATTCCTCATCTGACAAACTGGTCAACAAATACGAAGTCAACATTCCAGGTGCTGGTGAGGAAACATTTGGGAATCTTCTGTGTGCCAGTGTTTAACTGGGTCTGGATTTGGCATGAAAGTCTCATATCTGTTGTGTCATAAATGTGGCCACCCACAGTACAGGCCAACAAAGTGCAATTGCAGCCATGATTTGTAATGCCCCATCTGTCGGCTCGTCTGGCATGCTGTTTGTGAACATTAGGCAAAATGGTTCAAGCTGACGGCCGGTTGATCACTTAAACATGCACACACACAGCACATTATCTCTGTCTCTCAGCACCCTCCAAACAACTGGCACCTCGGTTACCCGGCATTCTGTGTGTTTACCCTCAGCACTGATAAGTGCTGTTTACAGACACACTCTCTGCCCTCACAGTCCCAAATTGGGATTTATTCATGATGATTTCCTGAGCGCTTTTAGACCGTGTGGCATAAATGGAGTCTTCTGGGAAGAGTGATGCAGAAAGTTAAAGTCAAGGGCCCTTCATCAGTAAATGAATGCAGCTTTCTGTAGACAGGAAGTTTCAGTACAACAAACTAAGCATTTTGTACCTTTTCAGTTTGGAAAGGAAAGATTTTATAAGTAAAAAGTAAGTAAAAAAAGTTTAAATTTTGCATTACTGATAATGTGTCCAAGCTAATATGCATGTTTTATATTTTCAACTTGGTATGCTCGTGTTACACAATAATGCATTTACATTTAGTCGTGTAATTAAATAATGAGTCAATAAAGGGCAGTTTAAATAGTTTTACAGCGTTATTTAAGGCTGCTGTTGTGTGTAATGATACTATTTTTATGATATGTTATTTATGATGTTATGATATTATAAGAACATTTTCATATTATAGAAGTAAAATTGTGAATTACTGTAGTTCAGTAAAGGAATGCTAACTCTGGTTTTTGAGGAGAAGGAAACTTTTAGTATCCACATAGTTAGAGCATGGCTTTACTCTGCAGGGCTGTGTGTGTGTTAAGTGTTGTCCTTGTATTTTAGAGTGTCAGGATGATTGGACAGTAATCAGAGGGAAGTTTTTGGCCATCAATGCTGCCAGCATGAGCTGTGCATGCCCTCGCAGTCCTAAAGGCCTGTCTCCATCAGCCCACCTCGCAGATGGAACCACTGACCTCATCCTTGTCAGGAAGTGTTCTCGTCTAGACTTCCTGCGGCATCTTTTGCGCCACACCAATAAAGATGATCAGGTACCTTACCTCAGAGGACAAAATATCAGCACATTTTATTATATTTAAGCATTTTTATTCATGCATCACTGATGTTTCAGAGCAAATTTTTATTTAAAGTGGGAATCAGTGAAGCATTTTGTTTGTCTGTCTCTGTACACAGTTTGATCACTCTTTTGTGGAGGTGTACCGGGTCAGACAGTTCCGCTTCACACCCAAGTATCAGGAGTGTGATTCTGAGGTGGATCTGAGAGAAAGTGGAGTGGGAGGCAAGCGATTTCTCAGTCACATCTGCAGAGAACACAGAGCCTGCGGATGCATGACGGCTGAGAGCAACTGGAACTGTGATGGAGAAATCCTCCCGCACACTGCCATTCAAGTCAGGTAAGAAATCCCCCCTCTGGCCAGACATGACCCGTTGTCCTAAATAGCCCCTCTTGAATTAGGTCACATCTCATAAGTTGGAACACAGCCCCTGGGTCTGTATGACATAACAGCCAAAGACAGTGTCTAAGTGTTTATGGCTACACATACATAACAGCGCTTTAAACAGATTAACTTAAGGGAGTAACTTTTTAGCAGGGTATAATGTAAATTGTCAGTGTTTATCACTGGTAGCTATAGCTGATATATAAACTCTCGCTAGAACAGGATAACATAACTTCACCACCAGAATATTAAAACAGGTAAATAAATGGACTCCCTCTGTTGTGCTTGTGGAGACATGTTGTTCCCCTCCCTGATGCGCTGTGACAGCTCTCCAGAACAGATAATTTCTTTTACGCCTCATTGTTCTCTGTCAACAATGCATTGCGTAGCCATGAAATGCTCCTAATTTAATGGCCCTCTCACTTAAAAAGGCTCACCTCTTTTAATTAAAATAGAAGTCCATTCATTTATCCATTTTCGGCTCCAGTAATTGTTTCTTGAATGAGTAAGCAAATAACCTGTTGAGATAATTGATGATGATGCCACACCAGAAAAAAAGCCCTCGTCTGAGCGACACTCACCTCCAGAGTATTGAGTGGAATTAGAGGAAGTTAAATAGCCCCAAACCTCCTAACAACATATAGATTTTACTACAAAACTTTCTACTCAACATGACATGCCATTTAATTCACACAAACATGCTGTGTGGTGTTTGCTAAGACAATCATTTATTACGTTTGCTTATAGTTAGTTTTCAGGATTGAACAAACCCCTGTCCCCAATTATTTACCCCACTACTTACAAAAAAGCACAAATTTGTACATGGGGCAATTCTAGCTATGTTTGTTTTTTATTTCACTTGTTTCTGCATCTGAGCAACAATTAAGAACATTTTCTAATTTTGCATTTATGTAGATTTTAACATGCACGTTGCTGCAGTGGTTGTGTGACTGCTGATTTTTCTCTATTTCTTTCATTCAATCTCACTCTCAGGGTCCATTGTCAGCTGATCACGCTGTTCGCGAGAGGCATCGAAGAGCAGTCAGTGTTTGAGGACCCGTATTCTCTCTGTGCAATATAGACCACCGTGAAGTCACTTAAAAACCTCCTGCTGGCTTATAAAGAATTGAGACTCTTTAAACAGATGAGTCCTTTTCATCTAAAGCATATTGTAATGCTGTTTCTTATGCTGTTATACTCTGATTCTCCATACAAAGACGTCTTCATTTGAGGAAACACGCAGAGCTGGAGAATAGCATTATCATAGTGTCTCCATGCAGGCTGATTATTAAATCTGGATAAGATAGATGTTTCACCTAGGCATTACTGTTATTTTTTCATTAATATTGAAGTTGCTGGAAATATCTGCTGTGTGCGACACCTTCTAGAAGAAGCTGTCAGCATTTGTCTTCCACCAGTCAAGCTGGCCTTGAAAGTAGCGTTGGTTCAATCTCTAAATTTAAGCCCTAGATGTGTGGAAACATTTTTACACCTTTATTGTTCCTTTATTGTTGTTCTAGGTTTTGAAGCACACAAGGTGATATTTACACCAATATAAACCAAATAAACTTTTTTTGTGTGTTAAATTGTCAGTTCACTATGAAATGAAAATTGCCATCATTTATTTACCCTCTAGTTATTCTAAATCCATGTGACCCTTTTTCCAGGAACTCAAAAGGGAATGTTGGGCAGAACACATACACATAAAATCACTGAATCAGGTCAAGATTGACGTGTTGAATTATGTACACAAGTCCTTTGAAGCATGCAATAGTTTATCATCTGAAAAGAGTGGTTTGACATTCTTTAACACATCTTTTGGTTTACAAATACCATGACGGTGAGAAAATGACAGAATTTCTCATTTTTGTGTGAGCAGTTTTTTTAGGC
This sequence comes from Yasuhikotakia modesta, assembly GCA_036877545.1. NCBI lineage: Eukaryota > Metazoa > Chordata > Actinopteri > Cypriniformes > Botiidae > Yasuhikotakia > Yasuhikotakia modesta. Next base: position 10,802 of record JBAJNP010009158.1, read on the forward strand.
AGTATGAGGTAGCATCCATCGTGTAGAAACTGTAGCTTACTTCAGATCAAATTTACCTAAGATTAGTAACAGTCAGATCGACACTCAAAACCATTTACTTTTAATATCAATATGGCACGCCCAACCACTGCCAATAAATCCAATTCCAAAACACACAGATGTGAGATAATGTCTTTACGTGGATAGTTTTAGTCCCTGGACATTTCTAAGCATTTGAATGTACTGTAGTGTAAGCCACACTACAAGCATTGAAAGCCACACAATGTCACTGCAGGTTCAGTGTGTGTATGGCTATTTTTAGCTATCAGAGGGAATGTAAATGAAAATGCTGTAGTTCTGCTGTGTTATTTTTCTGAGTTGTGCCCCTGAGAATCTTTTCTTCCTTTGTAATGAATTTGTGTTTGTCTCTAATTCCGATGTCTTATTTTTTTGAAGGTTCTTATTGTTCTCACCACAGCAAAGATGAAAGAATTCATGACAGACAGTGAAAAGAAAAATTGCATTTCAATGTTGTGCATGTCAGCTGCCTTATGCCATTTTTAAAGTGTTTCTCTAAGCAGAACCAGAGATTGAAGGCATGTATTTCCCATGATGCACCTTTGGAGGATGCATAACATTTGTAGCCACTGTGCACTCAAAGCACTGTTCACATTCTTCATAGACTATTAAAGATAGCCTATGAAGAATGTTTCTTAAAGAGTATTAAAATATGACTCTTTAAGAAAAATATCTTTAAAATATTACTCTTTAAAATATAGTTGTCATATTTCACAACTAAAAAATCAATTCCTAAAAACATAAAAAAGTCAATCTTTACCCTCTATGCTTGTTAATAGTTATAATTGTGTTGTGTCCGTGTGTAAAAATGTTCTGTATTTAAGTCAGTTTGGACCTAATCAAACCCAATACACATTTGTATTCACTATGACACCAGCTGCCCTACTGATCCAAAGATATCCACACATTTTAAATATTTGAAAACATTTTTATGATGAACATAAAACGTTGGGGCTGTCCTGTAAGATGCAGGTCATTTATGTCTTTTGACATCTGACTACATAATTGACCACAGTGTTTAACTAGTTACTGTGCATGTTTTAAATCATTGTGTTCATCTTTGTTTTCTCAGTGATGTCACTTAATGCAGGCAGGTTATAAAATAAACTCTGAAAATCTTAAAAGAATTAATCTTGCAGGCTTCCAGATGTAAGAAATGTACCTGTTCATTTGATTGTATTTAAAATAACACCCTTAAATAAAGTTTATTGAACAGATTTTTGATTGTTGTTGGCATAATTCAAGTTAAAGGAATAATTTACCCAAAAATTCTCACTGTATAAGACTTCCTGTAAGTGGGATATTTCAGGGTTTTATTGCACAGTCCGTAGTATGTATAAAGGCGGTTTCAGATACCAGGTAATGTTCTGGATATCTGTGACAAAATTGAATTTAGATGGAATAATAGCATCAATTCTACACTTTCAGAGAAAGGATTTTGTCAGAAGCTGTTACCGTATTACACACTGGTGAATATATATTGTCTGTGCTTCTTTTGCTCAACTTTATCTATTAATTATCTCCTCCCACATTTGTAAGTAGAAAAATGTCTAATCTCTCAGCTCTGAGGATGCAGAACCTGTCAAGAGCTGTTACTATGAATCTGCAACATAAAATCCATCCATGTGTCAGTGTTGTTTTAAAGGCATTTAAATGTGTTCTGAAAAATGTGATTGGTCGGAGAATGGACGAATGAGGTGCCTTCGAAGGGCTTATTACAAAATATGACTGTGGGGAAGAAATATTTCCTTCCCTCTGGTGAGATAGAGAGATATTAAGCTCTGCACTTCATTCTTCGTTCTGCTCACAGTTCCGATATTCTCCATACATTACCTGCTATCTGGACCAGCATGCCGATGAAGCTGGTTAATTTTCTCATCTTCCATCCACAAAGTAAATTCCATTTCCTTTCCTCTTGGCTTCACAGCGTCCTTATTGATTTATTCTGAGCCGAATCCCATTGAGAGCATCTCATTCTGCGACTCTTCCCTGGAGACATTACAAAGACAAACAAACAGCTGTCTGCAAGCTCTCAAATCACTGTGTGGAGAGAGCTCATTGTAACAGTGATAACATCTGCGTCTAAACATGTTTAAAGCTCTCTTCCTTAAATAATTCCATAGAGGTTCTATGGATTCTTTCTGGCCCTGCTGTGGAAAATGCAGCTGAGCCCCAAACACTAACTTTTTAAAGGCTGTCTCAATTCTTATATGTACATGTATATGTGTTTATGTACATGTATATGTGTGTATGTATATGTAAGTATGGACTCAATATTACAATATTACAGTATTTTCACTTTGATGTTCTCTTTTTTAATATTTAGACTACTGAATTTGATGTTTGCTTTTAATTAAGAGTAAATATTTACATGTACATGTATCCATTTAGAAGACACTTTTATCCAAAGCGACTTACAAATGAAGGAACAATAGAAACAGTAGATCAACAGAAAAAATAAGTTGTGGTGCCAGTTTTTCTTAAGTCCTTTAACAAGTGCAAATGCCCCACTCCCCACCATGTTTAAAGACAGGAAAAGTGGTGGTGGGATAGAAGGAAAGAAGTGTTAGTAGTAGGTTGAGTGCTATTGATTGGGCAGGTACTGTCAGAAAAGATGACGGTACCTTTAGTTTTTAGTCTTTTTTTGAAGATGTAAACTGAATCAGCTTGTCTGATAGAGACTGGAAGGTCATTCCACCAGTATGGAACAATCCAGGAGAAGGTTCGTGACAGTTTTTTTTTTGTCTGTGATGTGGAATGTCTATGATTTTTAGTGGAAGACAGGCTTCTGGAGGGCACATAGATCTGTACCAATGAGTTTAGGTAACTTGGTGCAGACCACCATCAGTGCCTTGAACTTGAACTTACTATCTAACAAAATAAGATAATAAGGAAAGCTTCTACAATGCAGAAACGTGTTTTGTAAAAACCTGTACTTGTTGTAAAAGCCTTGGTTTTGAACACACTCATATTGTATAGAATGGGGTCAAACAATACATTCCAGCACCCTATATTATCAATTATCTGATAATGACCACACAATGCCCAAGGGACTTTAATAAACTCACCTTTTATAGCTAGTAGTATTAAATGAGAAGATAACACCAATCCAAAGTGTTATCAAATTTTATGCATCCCAAACCCTTTGGATATTCTGAGAGATAATTTTACAGGGAAAGACTTGAGATATACAGTACACCCACTCACAATACCATACACCATTACAACATTCATGGTTCCTGTCATCAAGAGAGATTTCAACAGACAATGCTGCAAACCACCTCAAATTCACAGTTTAATTGAGCACTCAGTAATAACAATAAAACTACCCTCAGTTTTCATCAGAGCTAATGATGTAAAACCAAGACAATAGCATAGAGACATTTAGAGAGCATTGCTTAATGTCCCATGAGTCTTCATTGTTTTGTATTATTTCAACAAAATCACAGTTTGTCTAGTCCACTACTTCATGGTGTAACAAACAGTGAAAAGTGAAAGTGACCTATTTTGTCAAGTGTAGTAACCCATAGCCCATCACTGCTGAGGTGTGAACACACACTGCAAGTTGAGAACAGCCACCAACCTCATTCTTGCTCTTAATTTAAAAACGACAAAGTTGCAACTTTTCATTCTTTATCTCATTTCAGTTCTAGCAGAAAGCCGGACTGTGATTCTCCTGCAAGTTGTTGCATTCCTAATGGTGCTTAAAGTAATTACACTTTGTAATGTTTTTTTCCATTCCTTCAGTGGGCCTCATCTCTGCATGCACCGTCGCTCTCTGCTAAATGATGCCATTAACCATATTGCATTTGTTGCATCTCTAGCTAAGTTTTCAGTTTCAGTTCACTGAGAGTTTAATTGACTGAAAACAAGGTTTACTTAAAATTACCATGGTTAAAGCAAGTTCTTTGGCAATTTAAAGAATGTTTTAAATGTGTTAAATGTTTTTATTAAACATTCTCTGTATGTCACTGTGGTGATGTTCAGAACAGAATAAGTCAAATAAAATGTTAATGGAAAAATTAAATAAGCTAAAATAAAATGAACTGCTGCTTTTGCGACTCTAGCAAAGTTATCCATTTCTCAGTTATCCCTCATCTTTCAATGTTTGTTCATCATTGGTGAGTTTGGGCCACTGCCTGGAGGAAAGAGTTGCAGACTGACAATAAGAAACAAATATCATTGTTATCTGATAAGGTTAAACTGACATGCCCTCAGGACACGGTTTATCTGTCGAGGGGAAAGAGCGACAGATTACTCTCAGACTTGGCACACAGAACAATGCACCATTCTCTCCACTGAATGAACCTACAATCTTTGTCTTTACAAAGTGAATGACAAGAAGGAATAGATAAAGATGGGTGAAACAAAAATGTGGATTTCACAGAACGTGTCAAGAAAATATTTTGGTCATGTTTTCCTCAAATTCAAAAGATAAAATGTGCATTTAAGAAAGTTTACATTTCACTTTCTCATTTAGATTTTTCTTTGGCATTTATATTATTGTCTTATTCGCATTTACATGATTCAGAATAAAAAGTATGACTAATTATTTAACTATTATTATCTTATTCTAAAACTTATTATTTATTCTTTAAATTCATTTATATAACATTTTAGTTTCTGTTATGCACCTTAAAATATGATTAAATAACACAACGGCAAGTACACCAAGCCATAATTAAATGTGATAGACTTGGGTTGTTTATTTTAATTGGTCTAGTTAAGAACTACAAGTTTCATTTTATTACAAGAAAAAATACTAATAAAAATCTAATAACTGTTACAAACTGTTATAAACTAATAATTGAAATATCTGGATACATGAGGGTACTACAAATGATGATTGGTATTTTATAGAAAAAACGTTCTAATTCTACTATAATAAATTTTGATTTCTTTGTCAAAGAAGGCCTGCTACTGTGACGACTATCTGTACATATCCCTGAATCCAAACCTTTTATGGTGCTTGGTCCTACAGCTCCCCCAAATGGATCCATTTCTGTCCCATTTTGTCTTTCTCTCTCAGTGTTACTCATTCACTCACTTTTCCAGGCACTGTTATATATCTGGAGTTGTTCCACACAGCAAATCCATTAAAACAAGCAAACAGTCATTCTCATATCCAAATATGTTTCAGGCTCAGGGTGCGACTGTCAGATGAAAAGGAACAATGCTGTAGGCCTTTCCCTCCAGGAGATCTCTGAAAACATTTATTTCTACAATTCATTTCATACCAGATTAGAACCAACATTGTGATATAGATGCAAATGGCTTCTGTCCCCCACATTGGCCAATCTGGTCTTGTAATGGTTGCAGAACCATGCAATCCATTTACAAAATGACCCATCTAGCAGTACTACATTGTAGAAACTTGTTTTCATGCAATAAATTCCACAATTTGAATAATGAAAATATGAAAACTACTGGGCTTACATTATTTTGTCAACCCCCCTTTTCTGTGATACTTTCACCTTCTGAATTAATTAAAACTGTATGCTTATTTGTCTGACCTACTGCATCTAACTCATGCTGACTGCTGTATTGGCTAGAACAACAACACAAAAATAATTAGACCTGAGCAGACTTTTAAAGTCATATAAAGTTGTGATAATGTAGACTACAGAAATGTTTTGATGCTTTTAGCATGAAGCCTTATGAATGTTTAGCAAAGTTTTACATTTGACATGGTGGCATGTATCAGTCATAAGCATATGTTCCATACTCACAAGTTTCCAATCCTGGTAACCGGCTGGCCAGAGAATAGCGCCAACCCAAATCAAGAAGGTCCTTCAATCTGTGATTTGCTGATTAAAGTGTGTTTGATTAGGGCTGAGATAAAACTTGCAGGACAATTGGTCTCCAGTAGCAGGACTGAAAAGCACAGCCATTATTTATTATACATTTCAAAGGTCTCGTTTAAATGTACAGATTACACTTCTTTATTAAACCAAAATGAAATGTTTAGGTGCCATTTAAAGACAAACCTCAAAGTAGCAGGCATGTACTGGAGACACATTTATGTTTTGCTAGTACAGAAGCATGTTTGGATGTGCACAATGTCTCTCTGTATTTGTAGTTTAAGACAGACTTTATTAAATTATGGTAAATACCGATAGATCACAGCCAGTAAGAAGGGTAATAAACAAAACCTGCCAGTATTTTGAAAAGACTGGTGTTTGCTTCTAAACTGGCCTCTTCTCTTTATAACCCATTTCTCCTTAATTTATTCCATACATTTAAGCTGGAGCAGAGCTTCAGTCAAGCTAAAGAAGATCCGTAATGACCACATTGATCATGACAGCCCCCACTGGGACACGTTCTCTTCAAGGCTGACCGAACGGACCTTGTGCACTCTCATTCTATCAAAAATCCATCTTCACCGTACCCCAGGCCCCCCAGCCAATCAAAAGCTCATCTCCCTTACCTCCTCCAGGTAAGGATACAATCAGCAGCACGTCTCGCCTCAGTCTGTCAGGCGAACATGCCTTAGCCACCCATTTTACTTTTACTTAACCAATCACGATCACAGTCACAGGGGCAAGCCAATGAAGTGCAACCAACATTAGCAACCTGGAAACAAAGATAAGATCTTGTTTCCAAACTCCAAATCCAAACGTTCCACAAAGAAAGTCTCATTTAACAGTCATTGGTCTAAAAGCTCTCCTTTTGAGGAAGTGCTGTTAATACATAATGAATAATATCTGAGCTTTTGAGATAATCCTGTTGTCAAATTAACAGTCCTATCTCTCCATTACAGTTTTGCTATGATCATTTTAGAATACATTTTCTATATACAATAAACAATTACAGACAGTTTTTCCCCACAGAGGAGAAAATTCCATGTCACATTGCTAAACACTCCCTAGTATATTGGTTTTCAGCTGCTTTTATCCAGCTGGTTTGACATGTCCTAGTTTTTAGATTTCATTTTTGCAAACAGTATGTTGTTGTAAAGCAAAGAGTACTCAATATTTGATGCAAATAAATGCTAACAATCTTGTTTTGAGTCTGTTTTTGAGTCATTTTATAGCATAATTTCCAGTTTCCCACATAACTGACATATCAATTTACATATCAAACTAGGTAATTTAAATCAAAAGTAGGTATTACATAAGACTTTTAAGATAATGTCTTACATTGGTCTCTTAAATAGTTTGTCTTTTTAAAAACAGGATATAAACTAACAATACTGATACTGATAGCCACTCAGTCTAGTGTCCTTCGTTTCCAAAGGGAGTAATTGAGCTGAACCCCATAGTCCTGTGGCCAACTGTCACCATGACCGATAAGACCACAAAAGAGTCAGTCAACAGCGGCATTGTGCAACCTCACCACAACAAAAGACAACACGGAAAGTTCTCACTGCCTATCCGTCTATAAAAATGTATGCTGTGTTGAGTGAAAAGATCCCAGTTTTACTTTCACCACCTTAAGCCATGGTATAGATGTCAGGGGATGCTGGCCTTTTGTAATCAAGTCACATGGGTCATGTGCAAACAAACCCCATGAAGGGCACATCAATCAGAAGGGGAGTGATGTTAGAGGACAGTTTTTTTCTTTTGAGATAGTGACAGATACGGTTGTAGTTACATGTGTAATGAGATTCATTTGTTCAGCTGTACCGGGATGGAAGTATCATTCAGTTTTATTTTTAGAGCAGAAATGATTCATAAAGGCCCTTAGGTCTCATTTGACTGTCAGCTTCTGCACCTCTGTCTGTTTCTTTCTCTCTTGCCTCCTAAGTTTATTCAGTTTATTCTGTTTTGTCAGAACCTGGGTCATTCTCAACAAAGGTTTTTGTGCCTTGTGTAAAGAACACAAGGCTTGTAGAAGTTACA
>JBAJNP010009159.1:0-18699 GCA_036877545.1 Yasuhikotakia modesta
CAGCATCCCCACTAACTGGATGGGAGTGAACTGCCCATCGTTCAGCTGGGGGCAGATGGAGAGAAACGCTGCGTGTCAGAGGCTGTCTGAGGCGGCAGGGAGGACTGCACACTACACACACACTATACACACACCACACTACACACACACACACACACACACACACTTACTCTGAGGAAGGAATCCAGAGCACCATTCTCCATAAACTCAGTCAGGATCATGACGGGACAGCTGGCTGTTATAATGCCCTCCAGGTGGATAATGTTGGGATGCTGAAACTGGCCCATGATTGACGCTTCCGACAAGAAGTCTCGTCTTTGTTTGTCTGTGTATCCGCCTTTGAGAGTCTTGATGGCAACGTAGTTTTCTTTCTTCCCTGGAATCCTCAACCTTCCCCGACAAACCTCACCGAACTCACCTGTAACCCCAAACCACACGCCTCGCTCTTAACATGAACCCACTGCAGCGCACATGTGACATGATGAACTGCTGGCTGTTTGCTTCAGCCGTTATTGTCCTACACAGGGCGTTTGTAATCTCTCTGTACATAGCTGTGTATTAAACATCAAATACATTCTGCTGCGGGACAAACAAAGATGAAAATCATGTCTGGTGAGGATGCAGCCTTACTAAACAAAATGATAAAACACCACATCAGCCTGCAAACAGCTGAGCGTGTGGCTGTGCCTCTAATAATATTAACAGACATGAACAACACATCTGTGAGACTCTCACCTGCTCCAATAACCTCCTCGATTTTGACAAACGAGACGTCGATCTCTTTAGCGAACTCCCTCACAGCCTCATTAGGGTCTTCATAAGTGAATGGATCAATGTAGACTTTCACTCCTTACAGAGGAAGAGGACTGTCAGTAACTGCACAACTCAAACACACAACTGTCCCAGCACACAATCATAACACAAGATGTGTGTGTGTGTTTCCAGCCTCACCTTGACCCATGAGATATTGGCCATTTTTGTCGCTTAGTTCCAGATCTTTGGAGTGATTTTGCTTCCTGTAAACAAGAAGAATTTTTTAATAAATGTTTTTCACCAACAAATTAAAAACAAGGTGTTTGATGTGTACAAACCACAACAAAATTCTGCAAATGTGTGCAGAAATGTTTGCAAAATTTTTAAAAACTTTGGCTAACATTTTCTAAAAGTTACCACAGGCAAAACCCTGCATCATTTACTTGATGTCTTTCCCCAGGTTTAGATTCCCAGTAAAGCCAGCATGATGTGTCACATTCTTTCTTTTGAAAATACTAATTAAGCATTATTTTAACATATATTAAAGTAAACTGAACATCTGATCTGGTGGTTCAGTTGCCTGTGATTGTAAAAGCAAAATAAACACATGCTACACCCGCACTGTAAATGCGACACACAGGACATTCACTTGAAGGTTTCTGATTTGCTGCTGCATTGAATGTTCACCTGCTGAAACGCACAGAAAATGTAATTGTGGTTTTAACAACTACACCGTACCCATAATCATAATCTGATTGGGTTTGTTATGAATTGTGCAGCTCTAATGTAATATCTGTGATAATGTCTCTGCTACACAGCACTGAGATTAAACTGAGAACAAATGGAGACGTTTGATTAACACTCCAGCCTCTTGAAACTTTTCTTCAAGGAAACATCCTGCAAAAGATAATTTCCTTAACAAACATCAGCAAAACCTTCTATTCTATTGTGTAAGTATAGTAAATAATGTTTTTATTGTGAATGCCCTCATTAATATGCATGTATTGTGCACATGTTGTGTTGAATAGGAGTTAAAGCAGTGTGTGTGCATATGTGTGTGTGTGCATGTGTGTGTGTATATGTGTGTGTGTATATGTGTGTGTGTGTGTGCATGTGTGTGTGTGTCCTGCTTGTGATCACAGCTATTGTTCTGTTGATTTGGCCTGTGGAGAACAGGCTGAGCCACTTCCTGTCTCCACTTCACTTCACTTCCATCTCTCTCTGTGTCTCTTTCTGTGTCTCTCTCTGTGTCTCTCTCTGTGTCTCTCTCTGTGTCTCTCTCTGTGTCTCTCTCTGTGTCTCTCTCTGTGTCTCTCTCTGTGTCTCTCTCTGTGTCTCTCTCTCTGTCTCTCTCTGTGTCTCTCTCTCAGTTCACACAGAATCATGGAGTTTACAGTTATTTTTGCTTCATACAGACCAGTACAAGAAGTAAAGCTACAGGCAAACTGAAACACTTATCACTTCTATATAGATCATTTACTGTATTATTTACTGTATTATGTAAGGCCACACACAGGCTTGGTTTAGGGAAATCGATGATTTAAATTAAAGCTAAATTGTATGATTTTGCACACATTTTTTCCTGCACACAACTGGCCAGAAACAGGTTTCCCCGCCCCCGAACTCATACAATTGGTTGAGCCACTCGGACATGTTTTGATAGTGCCACAGAATGTGTTTACACTCTTCAGTTGGTGGACCTTTGAATGGGTTAGTTATAGTGATCTCTGTGCGTTTACTGAACAAAACACTTTAACAATGCTAAAACTAATCGAATTAGCCAAAATATTAATCTGTGACTTTATGAGCATGACTTCATGAAGCAGACTGAACAACAGCTACTGCAGTGCTGCAGTGTTCTGAGCAGTTTACACCGTTATCTGTGTGTGTGTGTGTGTGTGTGTGTTACCTGATGCAGTAGACAGCAGCTGAAATGACTACGATCAGCAGCAACATGCCCAGAGCTATGAGAACCCCAGTGACCAGCAGCGGGGATGAGGCGGCATCTTCTGAGGAGAGACACAGACGCTTTTAAAAGAGGAAAAAGTGGCATACAATCTCAAAAACTGCCTTCCATCTGCACAAGAAATCATTAAAATGCTTCCTTAAACAAAACACTGAGCACTTTTTACACCCCAACACACAGTTATAAACAAAACCATCCTCACCATCAGGCAGGGTCCGAAAGACCACCGCTTGACCGAAGCTGCCATAGCCAGCGAAGGTGCGAGCGCGGACCTGAACCTCGTACTGCGTCGCCCTGCGCAAGTCACTCAACACCACCTGATTGGTTCCGCTCTCCACATAGTGACAGTTCTCCTCAGAGCCACGCTCCTTTCACAAACACACCAGTATTCCCCATTAACAACTGTAGTTACTAGTCTACGTGTCTGAATGTATTAATTGTTCATTAGTCTGGAAGGTTTGTTTGGAGTAAATAGTGAGCAGTTGTGTCAAAGTGAGCAATTTGAGTAACAGTGAGTAACAGTTTTCAGGCTAGACATGGAATACATCAAATAAATGTAATATATTATTAGCATAGTCTTGTTGTAGAGGGTAAAGTAGTTTCTTGTAAAACACTGAAGCGTTACACTGTGTTTTACAGTGTTTTAGCAGTCTGAGGTTAACTATAGATAGTTTAGCACACAGTGATTCACCTTCTCGCAGTAGCGTAGCTGGTACTGCAGGATGCTGTAGTGAGACTGGGTGGGTGTGGCCCAGTGCAGCGTAATACTGGATTCTGTGGCTGCGCCCTTCCGTAACCCAGACACCATGACAGGCACTGCAGGCACAATCATGACCAATTATACCATCAGAACCCAAACACATCCGCAGTGAACCGTCTCTCTGTCTTACCGTTGGGGCTGGTGGTGATGTTGATGGTCTCTGCAGCGGGCCCCTGCACACTCAGAGGGGAGACCCCGTTGAGGGCCATCACAGTGAAGCTGTAGGAGGTGTGAGGTCGGAGACCCCAAACGCTGACGCGGCGGGTCTGGATTCCGCTCTGGGATGGGCGGTAGCTGACGCCATCGCCGCAGGGCATGCAGGGGCCCCCGGGGGTAGGGCACATGCGACACTCCATGCTGTATGTGAGGTCTGTCCGGCCCCCACTGTCCAGCGGTTCACTCCACTCCAGCGTGAGGGAGGTGTCGTTGACCTGAGGCACGGGGCTGCGCGGAGACGACGGGGGGCCTGCCGACAAAACACACAAATAAAAACATGGGCATTAGATGTTTATCAGCAGTGATGTTATAGGAATATTCTGGGTTATTTTGTGATTGGGGTTCTTGTATGTGTGATAATGATCAACTGATACTATCAATATACTCCAGAACTTCCTGTGAGTGTGTGAGACAACAGTTACACAAAAAAAGCTGCTTTTAACCCTGACAGTTATGGTCACTGTTTAGGCATTATTTAAAAGACTAGTGCAGACTTTCTAGATACTGTCTGGCACAAAATCCTGAAATATTCCTTTATATTAGACATTCATAAAAGCAGGAAAATAAATGTGGTTCTCAACTGAAGGAAAGAAGGAGGAAATAATGAGAGACTGAAGAATAGGATGTGTGCACATGAATGGAGAGCAGAGAGGTGTGTGTGTGATATACACACGTGTGCAGGGCGTATCTGGCCTGTCAGTGGGGGCGCGATGGTACCCAGGGCGACACATGCAGGAGGCAGAGCCTATCTCTCCTGTGTGGCTGGAGTCAGGACATGGTGAACACGGACCGAAACCAGAACCCATCTTAAAATGACCCGCAGGACACGCTACATACACAGAGAGAGATAGAGAGGAAGAGATAGAGAGAGAAAAAAAGAGGGAGAGAGAGAGTGTTTTCAGAACTGTTAGCTGTCAAAACAAACAAATACAAAGTAAACACAAACAAACAACACACCACCAAATACATTCAAAAACATACAGACACACACAGGCATACAAACCCAAAAGAATACAAAAACACACTTTAACACACACACACAAACTGGCTAAAAAAAATACAACAAAAAATTATACCATTGGTTTCACGTATGGAGCAACACAGTGTTTCATTGTTTACATACAACAAAACATTAAAGACAAAATACTTATGTAACGTGATTCATTCACTTCAGTTTCAGGACTAAAGGAGCTTTCTGTGTGATAACAATAATACAGCACTTAAACAAACAAAATGTAGTCCCAGACAATACAACACAGAACACACCCTCCTCACAAACACTGTCACTCTTTCAACAAGCATTCAGACTGTGTGTCGTTCATGTTAGGTGGGTTTCGTTCCTGATTTAAAGTAGCTTGTGATCTCTGTGTGCCGACTCCACTGTACAATATGAAATTTGATCTCACTCACACACACACACACACTCTCACACACACACACACTCACACACACACACACACACTCACACACTCACACACACACTAACACACACACTAACACACACACTCACACACTCACTCACACACTCACACACACACTAACACACACACTCACACACACACTCACACACACACTCACTCACACACTCACTCACACACTCACTCACACACTCACTCACACACACTCACAGCCCTGCTGCTAACACACACAGTATAATTAAGAATGTGTCATGAAAGACAGGCTTACAGATGAGTTTAATGCCAGTTTTATTTCATATTCAGTCAAAAACTGTGTACTTATGTTTGTTTAAACAGCTAACAGTTCTAAAAACATTCTCTCCCCCTCTCTTTCTCTCCCTCTGTCTCTCTCTCTCTAGAAACACATCTGGATGAGATTAACATCAGTTTCACTCAGACCAGAACACGTGGTCTGAATTATTCTCTGGTCAAAGGGGCGTGTGTGTGAGAGTGTGTGTGTGTGTGAGAGTGTGTGTGTGTGTGTGTGTGTGTGTGTCATCTGCAAAGTTTCCATAATGACTGTCTGTAATTCTGCTTGATTTGAGGGATACAGTTGTTTTTAACTTCAGCTCTGTGATGGGTTTATACAGACACAAACATGTCATTATTTACTGACATCATATCTGCATGTTTAGGGGCTCTTCACAAACTCTAATGACACCCAGATGGAGGTTCCCTGACTGCGGTACATTACTGCTATCCTAAAACAAACCCTTTACTGAACACTGTATGTGAAGCTGTTCAGTGCTGTCTGCTGCTTCATTGTCATGGGTTTAAGTAAAACAGCTGTGGGTCAAGTTCTGCTGGAATCTGATCGGGTCTGATCACAGAACACTCAGAACAGTCACTGCAGAACAGCATCAGATATCACATTAATAACACACATCATTTTACTATGTTTTATACATTAATATTATATCTGCACAGTCAGAGTCGTGTGAAAATCAGTCCAGTGTTACTAACTACACTGAAAACATCGCTTTGTCTGTCCAGCACTACAGAAAGTCAACTCTTCAAATGTAATGTCATTGGTAAATAAGAAAAAATGAGAATAGAATATGTTAACTGTGTTATTTATGTTTACACACCTATTAACAATATAACCAAAAAGAAAACTTCAACAGAGGGCTCTCACTCACATTTATTTTTGGGTGGTTTTAGGGTAAACCCCCCCCCACACACACACACAAACACACAGTCTTCTGTGGCCGTTTCACCTGTGACCCTGTGACCACACACTCGTCTTTCAGTCCTGTGACTGTTCCATAACTCCCTCTCTTTTCTTCTGCCATTGTTTCTCTGTGTCTCTCTGTCCATACCTAATTGCTCATGTCAGTGGAGTGTCTTTGTTCTGGACACATCCCTGCCCACAGGCACCAGCATTCTGCCTTTGTGTGTGAGGGTGTGTGTGTGAGAGGAGTAAACAGCAGATGTAGTGTGTGTGTGTGTGTGTGTGTGTGTGTGTGTGTGTGTGTGTGTGTGTGANCCACAGACACCACAGCTGCAGTCTTTAATAGATGAATAAAGCCACACACACACACACACACACATATACACACACATACACACACATACACACACATCTAAAGTCTTTTAAACAGGAAGGATTTCAGTTGATCTATTCAATGACGGCAGATACTGAATCATGTTTTAAAGGCAATACTATAGCTTTTAACATCTTAAGCTATCAAGTCAAGACACGTTTGTGATTATGTGTGATTATGTATGATAATGTGTGATATGCGTTTTTGGTGAAACAGGAACATTTTATTTGCAGAAATGCAGTAACGTTCATTAATCAGAAAACACAAGTTGGTATTTAAATGAAAAGTTTGTGTCTAATTATGTGCTTCAGACATGTTATGATTGAATGTGTAAAATGTGATTTTTTTACTGAAACTATTTTAATAATTAAAGTTGTGTGAGCCTGGTGCTAAAACCGGAAAGGTTGTAGGTTCCATACCCCGGGAACACACACACACATATATACACACACACACAAATATACAAATATACACACACACACACAAAATGGCTAGCTTGAATGCGCTTGAAGTTGCTTTAAATAAAAGCATCTGTCAAATGCATAATGTAATATAAATGCACCCAGAATGCACTGGGAATGAATATAAGGAATGATAATGTGAAAGCTCACTCGCAGGACACTGATGAAATACACAGTAATGCATATCTCTCTCTCTCTCTCACTCTCACATTTGTACGCACACACTAATACACAATATACTTGTTTTTCAGTTTTGCATTTTTCTTCTAATATCTCCAGTTCAACTCTTCATGCTTGGTTTGTTCTAAACATTTTCAGTTCAACTGAATTTTTTTTTTGACTCATTTTGCCAGCTCAACTCATCTTGTTCTTATCAAGCTCAGATTAGCTGCACAGAAGCCTGTCCACTCCATTCCGGTATATTCCATGCCATGTTTTCTCTCTCACTCACCTCTACACTCCAGTTCCCCATGGCTGGCCTCAAATCCAGGCATGCAAGTGCAGGTGGTGGTGGGCTGGTCTACCCACTGTCCATCTTCTCCACAGAACATCTTGGGCGGTCTGGGATTGGGTCCAGGCTGGGCAGCGTTCGGCACACACTGGCCCGCTGCCTCCTGGACCAGCGAGCGTGGGACGGTCTCCGGGAAGACGGACAGAGAGCGCGTGAGAGCGGGACATTTCTTAAAGAAGACGCGCACAGACAGCAGAGCCATGCAGGCTCCCTGAGCCTGGAACGCCAAGTAGAATCCACGTTTGTTCAGAGGCCCCAAACGCAACGTTTTCACATTAAACTTCTTCTCTCCACCTTTACGCAGCAAGAAATCAGCAGCCACTGTGTCCACCTGGAGGAGAAGAAACAAGCTGGTGAGATGATCCACCGAACGGATCAAATCTCTGATGTATCTAATTGTTTGAGAGATCTTTATAGGAGCTAATTTCTCAAACATCTCACGTTAAGGTCCTCTAAGACCAGCTAACTGAGCTCTGTGTCTGTTGACCAAAGCGTTTTAGGAGACGCATCTGGGACAAAATAAAGACTTAAATAAGACATGACTGAAAACATATCACGTGAACAGTTGCACGTGTGTGACTGTCTGCGTTCGGGCACCTTGGTGTAGGGGTTCTCCATCCACGCGGGGTGAGAGGCTGTGGCGTCGTCCGTGTCACTCTGGTAGTAGTACAGGTTGAAGGTCTCTTTGCAGGACCGATGGTGTGTGTTTCGTGATGAACACTCGATCATGGTGAAGCGCAGCTCCACGTACACCTGCGACGCCCCTCGCCGCTCGATCAGCTTACTGCGCAGCCAGTGACTCGAGGAGCCGTCCGCCTGACAGATCTGATACGTCCTGACGCTGTTGTTCTCCTCATCTAAACCACTTATCTCCTCCCACTGTGTGTGGGGGGGCAAGAGAAAAAGACAAACATTTGTAATAACATTTTATTTACTCAACATAGTGTCTAATATTGAAGCGGCCCATGTCTCACCTCAGGTCGAGAACGAGAATATGTCGTCCACTTCAGATCTGAGGTCTCTGTTTTTGTGTTCATCAGAACCTCTGCCGTTGTAAGAGATACAGAGAAACACTAATTACAAGAGCTTCTCCCGTAGGAGTGAGAATAAATGACGATCAAACGGAGAGTTTTAGTTCTCAGAATGTCCTTTAGAATCAGAGACTGCAGTAATCAGCCAAACAGACCAACTAACATTAAATCACAACATAAAGGCATAAAATCACTGATAAAACACAACATACAGTTTGTCATTTACATTGTCATGAGACTCACTGAGACTCACTCATTGATCACTCAGACTTTCCAACGCACAGTCATTTCGATTCTTTAATAAAATCTCTTATTATATACCTTGTATATCAACAACAGGATTTGTGTGTATTTATAAACTGATTTTACATTTAAGGATAAAATGAACAACATTTTCACTGACCAAACATGTCAAGACAAAGTGTTTCTCTGGCCTTTGACATGACGTGTAACAAACACCCAACAAACTCTTCCTCCCTGTTTTCTGTGCTTTATACAACTCCAGGACTCAACAGAGGGCACAACCTAAATTAATACAGTGACAGCAGAAAACAGTGTCTCTTTTTTCCTTCATTTCACCTTTTTATCTCTCCTCATTTGACTGGGTTTTGCTAAACGGGCTAATGGTCATTATTTATTGATGGTGATATTTTAATCAGGCATTCATTCAGCCGGCCCATCCAGGTTTCTGCTCATGTATCTGCCCTGGGCTCTGTCCTACGGGAGGTGTGCTGGTCATGTGACCACTGGAAGTCACTCCAGGTTCAACCTGAGCCCCAACGCAGGGACTTCCTTCCATCTTCTAAAAATAAAAGCATGATTTCTGCTCTCTCTCCCAGTGTTTGTTCCTCTGATGTGTGTCTCTGCTGCTCCCATGAGTGTGAGGTTTAGCATAGTGAGATGGAGCCAGTGTTTCTGTGTGCATGTATCTGGGTCGAGGTTTGTCTTGGGGACTGCAGACTTTCTGCCACGGGTTTGGATCTCAGGAAAGCCTCCATGAGGATGAGAGGTAATTTTAAGTCTGTGTAGCCTTTAAAACTGAACACACATCGTACAGTTTACGGCATAGTCAGTACTGTATATGTTTACTTTTAATCTGTTTGTAATGTTAAATGTGTAACCACAGTGAAAACAGCAGTGTGCTACACTGTCACATCATGACCCTACCATTTATTTATAACATCAATTGTGTCCATTTACCATATCAAATATTGGATGTGTAAACTTTCAGCAGCACAATTAAATAAAAACACAGACTGATGAGATGAACAGACAGACAGGCAGGCTGGTATAACAACAGTCATGTGATTTTTCAGAACACAGAATGTCTGCATGTATCTGTGTTGGACCCGCAGCGCTGCAGGTTTCTGTTGTTGGTTATTTTTAATATGGATGTGATAATCTAAAACAAATGTTATTCCAGCCTCAGGGAAAAGACTGACATCTCTCATTCAGCAAGGCCATCACACACTCCTCCTAAACACCATCCATCTTACAGACACCCCCCCTCTCTCTTTCATTACCCAACCATCACTTTTGCTTCTCCTGCTTTCAAATATCACATCCCTTCTTGCCATTCATCCGTTTTCATTTCTCCTTTCAATAAATCCATATGTCCCCGTCACACTCTTTATCTGTGGTTCTGTCTGTGGCCCAACTCTCTCACCCTCTGATGTGGAGAGGCTGCGGCCGGCTGATAACCAGCGTCTAGCAGCGAGACGCACGGGAGGCCGGAGGGGAGGATGAAAGAGGGAAGAGAAGAGTGTCTGGCGAGAGAGCATACAGAGTGGAAGATTTGGAAAAGAGGGCAGAAAGAGAGAGAATGAGAAAAGAGGAGGAGAAAAGGCAGATATCTGACGGTGATTTCCCAGTGTGAGTTCTGCTCAGAGTTCAGAGGAAAATCAAATTACAGACTCATCTACATTAACACACACACACATGCGCACACACACACACACACACAGTATCATGACATTTTGCTGTGAAAATCAGCCTGACATATTTCTGTGAGTTTCACCTGTTATAGTGTGTGTGTGTGTGTGTGTGTGTGTATCAAGGTTACTGAGGACATATGGAGTGTGTGAAGTGATAGATTATGTGTGTGTGTTTTACCTGTATATAATTACAGTGCTCTATATCCTGCTGTCTACTCTATCATTAGGTTTAATGGGACAGAAAAAATGTGTGTGTGTGTTTCAGCTCAGCTCAAAAATAGGTTAGACGCAGACTCAAAAGTTGACACAGGGATCATCATTCACCTGGCAACACACACACCTGCACATCTGTCAGTGTGTTTTTGGCCTGGTGTCATCAGCACCGGTCTCTGTTATGATAGATTAGACTCCCGGTGGGCAATCTCTGTCCGAGCATGTTGCTTCTGACCCGCTTAAAGCGTCGTTTGGATCTCACACAGAACTTACAGTGATGTGATACAGATAAGTTTGGTGGACATAACGATTGACACACACACAGCAGAACACACACATAGCAGCAGTACACACACACAGCAGCACATATACACACAGCCGAACACACACACACACAAATGGTGTTCATATTTTGTATACAATAAAAGTAAATGTTACTAAATACTGATAACAGAAACACAAAGCAGACAAACATGAGATGCACACACAAGTCTTGACGTCAACAGTCTCACACAGAAACGCTGGTTGATGTTTTATATTCAGTACAAAAGCTTAAAGATACTTTCATATAGACAAACTTATGGATTCACAGGAACCCAAGGCTGTTCTGTCCTAAACTAGAAGATTTAACTGTTGAGATCACATCTCAGGGACCTCACAGTCAGCTCAGGTTTACATATGAACATTAAATGTTTCTCCACATACTCCTCAGCAGATAAAGGAGATGCATGTGTCAGCTGACAAACAGTAAGAGTTAAAGCTAAAAGAGTGAGACAAATTCTGATGAATAATATGTTATTTTGGAAATCTTTGTCTTCGTGTTTGATTGAGACTTCTGCATCATACAAACACACTGTCACCTTCAGCACAATATCATGACACGAGTGTTTCCTGTGTGTGTGTGTGTGTGTGCTCTTTAATTACACACACCAGCACTGATCTACAATTACTCTCACTTTAATTAAAGACACGCCACCAATAACTGAGAGAGAGAGAGAGAGAGGGAGAGAGAGAGAGGTAGGGTAGGGAATAATAAAGAGGTCAAGGTTAAAGAGAGACTGTGAGAAGAAAGAAGGAATTAGGAAGAGATTTAGTCTAACAGGAATTGTCTTCAAACAGTTGTCATGACACAAGGAACTCGATATTTTAGCATATAAGGGGTTCTGATATCATTAATGCATCCTGCAAGTTTCATAGCTTAAAATGTCCTTATCAATAACAGAAGTATTGAACAACATGTAATAGTTGTTTACATCATCACAACATTGGCACATCATTGTAAGTCACTCTGAATAAAAGCATCTGACAAATGCATAAATGTGAAAGTACATTATTGTTCAGGACGAGAGAGTCGTGAGAGTGTCTGACGCCGGATCTCAAGCACTGTGTGTGTGTGTGTGTGTGTGTGTGTGTGAGCACAGATTCCATGTGCTCAGAATGCTCTCATTTGACATTTACATTACACACACGCACACACACACACACACGCACACACACACGCATACGCGCACAGTATTCTTACACACACACAGTATTCTTGGGATAGCTGAGCCTTCATTTCTACATATATACAAAACAAACACTCCACGGCTTTCAAATTTGTAATATATCTACAAATAACACACAAACAGTACACACTAACACACAGAGTACACACACAAACACAAAAGCAGACAGACAGACACACACACAGACAGTCAGTCAGTCAGTCAGTGGAAGGAGGAGGGGTACCATGGTTTGATTGGCGTGTGAATTGAGAAAGCAGACTGGTTCTGTCACACACACAAGCCCAGCAGATATCTGACACATAACACACTCTCTGCATGACTCTCCTCCTCAGTCTTTTGTTTCCTCCACCCCCTTTTTTCTGGATACCTCCATTTTTCAGCCAGCATTCACTAAACATCAGTGTGTTTCAGTGCTAAGCATCAACACTGGTACTTCAGAAGGGCGTGTGTGTTCACATACTCTAGTGCTTCATGTGAAACCTGGATAAACATTAACCAATCAGACTTCAGTGTTAATTGGGTGTTATAAATGTAACAATCAAGCAACCAGTTATCTCTGACCTTCAGCTGGAGTTTACCACTCCCCTTACTGACCACTCCCCTTACTGACCACTCCCCCTACTGACCACTCCCCTTACTACTCATTTTCTTCTAGTTTACTGACACGTGCTAGTTACGTGCAGATTAAGGTTGGAGAGAGGGATGCTGGGAGCGCTGCTCCAGGGTCAGCTGAGGATGATGCTGATTCAGGAACTTCCAACGTTACTAGCGTGAGCAGTGAGGCTTCATCAGACAGGACTGGGACAGGATTGTAAAGACAGACAAGATGAGGAGAGACAGTAAAACAGAACAGACAGCAGACGTGTGCTGCGACACAGATGAAATGAATGCCGTCTATCACGCGGTTTCCAACAGGGGGCAAATGGGGTAGCGTAAGTAGCTTGGGAGGGACACCGAATGAGGCTAACTGTTTTAGAAATAACCAAGATGCCACACTGTGCTATAAAGGAAGAACTAACACAGCACCCAGACGGGAAAACCAATCCTGAATTAAAAACAAAAATGAATAGCATAAGGCAAAATGAGTGGAAATACACACTTCGGCTTATGAACCGCTAGTGAAACGGTAGTGACACAGAGCTTAGCATATCATCAGAAAGGTTTGACAGAAAGGCATGTACTAATAACTCCTGTGGGGTACGTATCTATACACGACGTTCCAGCACAGCATCTTATTTATGGAGAAAATTACTTGTTTGATTAAAAGTGTCATATGTATTACAGTATCCAAAACCCACTTGCACAGTGTTATGTTCTGTGCATTTACATGAACAGAAATTTGCTATTTTAAATAGTTTCACTATTTTGTGTTGCCCCAGATTTCTGCATGTACTGCCGTAGAAATAAGAGCATCACACCTGAACAACACTCTAGTGGCGAAAATGACATATAGTGCTTTAAATGTTGTCAAGAACTCTAAACCTCAGTTTCTACCCATGTCTGTTAAAGTGTTTAACAGCCGTCAAACTAAAAATCAGAGCAGTTTGTAGTCTTTATTCAGAAGATTCTAAACCAATAGCATCTAAAAATTGAATTATGTATGAAATGTATAGAACAACACGGCTTCAGATGAGATAACAATTCTCGTTTCTGCGAGACATAATACACAGATGACTGAGCTCAGTTAAGCTACACTGTGTTTAATACTATTAGACGCAGCACAAGCTAAACTGTGCTGTGGTCATTTTGTGCAGGTATATTTTTGCAGCAGGAAAACAGCCCGAGACCCAATCAACTGATACCGAAACCAGCAATTCATTTCTATAAAGTTCCCCGAAGACTGAAAACAGGAGAAGGAGGGAATTATTTCCAGCGGGCGAGATGTCAGATGGGTGAAATGTCTGACTCTGAGAGACATCATCCGATTTGCCAAGCAGGACACGTTTCTGAATTCTTACATGTTAGTACGTTTGATTTTGGGTGAGAGTTGTACAGGCCCTTTCAAATCTGAACAGAACTCCAACCGTTACAGCACAAGAAATGATCTATGAGTGGGAAAGTGAACATTTTGAGTATTCTGGGATGTAAAGGGACAAATGGCTTCATGGGTGAGACTGATGCTGTAACAACAGTGAATGAAAGCCTGTTTATTTATCTTCTGTGTTCTGATCACATACCTTTAACTGCAACAAACAACAACAAACCAACACACACCCACAATTCCTCAGTCTTACAGCCGATTGGTTCCTGCTCTGCTGATTGTGTCTGTCTCTGTCAGGTCAAAGGTCTCCCGTCATGCTAAATACAGACTCTCAATGGCTTTTAGAGGTGTGTAGGTGTATGGAGGGAACGATAGAGGCAGAAAGAGAGGAGATAAAGCGAGAGACTCTTAGGCTGTCAGCCCCTCATCCATCAGGGCCATATTGATGCTGATGCACTGGCTAAAGAGACGCAAAAGAGTGAGAGAGTCCAATCCCAACACTGTTATCAACCCATCAGTCTACACAGTGTTTGGATCAGCCACCAGAGCGACCCAACACACAAACACACAAACAATGACACGTGGAGAATTATTCCTCTCTGCCTCTCACAAACACACTGGAGTAACTGCAGAGTCAGAACTAATTATTAAAGACGAGACCCAGAGATGCAGTTTAAATCTTCAAACAGCTCATCACAGGATTAACTATCAGAGAGCGAGAGAGAGAGAGAGAGAGAGAGAGAGAGAGAGAGACTGCTTTAAATGCTAATCCCTGTTTATAAAAATCAGTTCCATTTAATAGGATTGCTGGAGAGGGATGTGCGTTTCTGCAGCAGGAGAGAGTTGGAGAATTCAGCAGGTTTCAGATGAGATACTAAAACCACGTAAACATACAAAAACAAACATTGCTTTTTAAAAACTCACTGCTCTTTAACATTTGTGTTTGTGTTTGTTATTGTGTTTGAGCATAGCAACCTCTCAGCCAACGCCACCAAACACCTGCAAATGATCCAGAATCTGAGAGCTCACGTCACGCTCCTCCTGATCTCACCACACTGCTTCAATCTCTCACTCTCTCCTAGACACTCACCAGAACCTCCACTCACCAGAACCTCCACTCACCCCTCACCAACTAGCTCTATCAGATCAGAGTGTTTTAATGTGTGTGTATGAGAGAGAAACACACAGATTGGGAATGAGGGAGAAATGAATAAGTGAATAAGTAACAGAAGGTGGAACAGCTAAGCTCTTTTTTTGCTCCAGGCTAACAGAAGCAGGAAGACAGAGGCGTTCCTGAGCTCTGACCTCACATGAAAGCCATTGTTACCTCTCTCTCCTTCAGCTGAAATTTCCTCACAAAGGGAATTAGAGATGAGTGCAGTGATCCTCACAGATCTGGCATTAGTTTAATCTCACGCTGAGGTTTGAGTTACTACAGAATCAAATCCAATCTCCCTCCCGCTGCTCCTGTTTCTCACTTCACTATATTAGTCAATAAAACTGCCCCCCGACACCCCCGCAGTACACTGTACTCTGTTACAGTAACCAAACTGTCTCATAACCAAACAGTCTCAGCACACTATTCATATAATTAGCATGTAAACAAATAGGATATTAATTAACAGTTGCTAATAAACCAAACAAATGCAAACTACAGTTTTTTATAATGCATACACAACTTCTCTCTTACATTAACACATTTAAAGCGACTGGCGTTGCATTCAAGCCACACGTGTGATGAGCTTGTATTCTATGAGCCCAGTCCCTCTGTGCATATAACAGTGTCACATTTATATCGGGCCACAGGGTCTCTGAGAAGCAGAGAATGGCAGTACAGCCATGAACATGTCATTTACAGCGTATCACATAAAACACCCAACATAATGAATGAGTCTGTGAATATTAAAGCTCAAAGAGGCACATAAATACATACTCTGCTTGTTTCTGCATGTACCTGAGTGGTTTACCTACTACACACTGAAGTAATGCAGCGACTGCTGTTTTAACATCACCAGAGAAGGTAACACTTAAATAACACTTACTTAAATACTGTACAGTAGTATGTTCTACTACTGTTCTACTGTACTGTATAACAATAATTTCACTAATATAACAATAACTTCACTAATAATATTGTTTATTATAACAGAATTTATTTTAGCATTATTTTGGTAAAATAATATCTGTGGAATAATTATACTGCGAAACTCTTACACTGTTACAATCCTATTCAAACTGAAATGAAGGTTTTTAATGCTCTGTAAAATATATAATCACATAAAACATGCCTGGAGTTAAAACACATTTTATCCTGCTGTTTGTCTAGGAAACCATTTTCCTAGCACTACTGTCATAAACTCTGACAACTGTATTCTGTGTTGTATACGTTTATAATATGTAAAAGCTGCTTTAAAGCAATACCACATCATCCTTTATAAATAAAACTGAAATTTGAATTTTGATAACTTCATCAGTAAAACCTTCAGCTAAGCCATCAAAACCAATATCTGCATATTTTTGCTGGAGGCGTCATTTGACAGCACGTCCCACTTTTGCCAAAAAATGACAAGGGCAAACGGTTTCCCACCAAGTTATCCTCAGCAGACTTTCACCTGAGAGCAGCCGCTACAGCATTTCTGACACTCGTCATCTAACCACCGTGACAGAAACCTGTCAATAACTCATTAACTGGAGTCAGTGTTGCCGTGTGAGCGGCATCACCTGCGTGTCTGTCACACGGGTTGGTTAATTGATTTGAGCTGATGGGAGGCAGGTGTGGCCGCCACACCATGTAATGCTGAACTAATCCAGGTCACCCGCCATCGATTAAACCGCCTGCAAAAACCCACAGACCTATGATGAATATGTACTAACAATACGTCGCCAATTCCTCCATATTTCCTCTGCTGACCGAAACCTTAAACACACAGCAGAGCCATTCATCATTCTACTGCTTATTGAACTTACTGGATGCTATATCCCCTGACAATACACGACTCAAGTTTCCATCGACCTCAGCCGTCCATATATCGATTAATCCTCTTTGTAATTTAACGTTTGCTGTTACTTGAGATCTTACTGTGCAGCTGTTTGATCCACCCAACTGTGATTTTCAGAGGAAGAAAAGCTCAATGTTTTAAATGGTGTATTGTCTGGTGATTTCACTGCAATTATATTGATTATTAAAGAGCACTTTAAATGTAAAGTTGTGACGATGGGGTGACCTGCACTTTTAGAGAGTTCTGTCAGTTCAGAGGCAGAGTTCATTGTTAGATTACATTCACCATTTAGCTGACGCCATTCAAAGCCACTCACAGTTCATTTAAAGTGTACATTTTAACAGTTCTTGTGTTCCCTAGGGATTAAACCTACAGCACTTGTGTTGCTAGCACAGCACTCTACCAGTTGAGCTACAGAAACAGTCATAAATGTGCCGCAGTTTTCAAGAATATGTCTGTAAAAAAAGATTTATTCTTTGGAACAAACCTCAAACAAATGCAGTCAAACAAACTGAAAACACCACTTGAAATGAACCTGCAGAAGTGGTTTTGGAAAAGAATGGCCATCGTTCAATGCCTCTGGTCACAAAATAATGAGGCAGAACTAGTGAAATAAACTCATCGGCTTGACACACTCCAGAATACTTGAAATACAGTACATATAGTGTGTGTGTGTGTGTGAGATTCACACTTTATTCATTATTAGCTGCTCTGACTGTGGCATCCCATCATAGTTTGTTCAGTTTTAAAATGAACACACAATATTAGCACATAATAAAGATGTGTGATGATAATCCGTAACTCCTGCCAGTCTCACATAAACTGAAGTGAAGACACCGCTTTAATACAAACACACAAACTTTCCCTTTCACTACATAGACAAATCCACACAAACGTAGGTCACAAAGACTGTCATCTTCATCTTCCTCTCCAATGCAGCAGACGGACTCACTGAAGCCCAGTTCAGCAGAACACATCCCTCTCTCACTAAACCCTGTCAAACTCTGGAAGAGGTGGTGAATCTGTACCTCTGTTCATCTCACTGTTTTCAGACGTATGAGTTCCGTCACCAGCATGTAGTTAAAACACTTGTAATGAAAGCCTGATAACTAATCAACCAGCTAATGCGAATCAACTACAACCATGTAACCCGTGGCCTCAAGTACTGCGTTACCTTCCTCCGCCGCAGCTTCGAGCAGGAGCTCCAGGAGAAGAATCCAGACCGCATTCCTGGAGAGCAGCTCCATCTTACACCCGAGGGGTCCTACCGGCCGATGTTTGTACAGACGAGAACTGAGGAGGTTCAGGAACCGTCAGCTGGTACTTGTACCCATCAGTAATGAAGAATCACGGCCAGAGATGCAG
>JBAJNP010009160.1:0-18694 GCA_036877545.1 Yasuhikotakia modesta
AAATAATGCAAATAATAGTTTATAATGCAATTTTTGTGAGAAGAATAAGACATTGCTTAAGTCTGAAAGAGATTCTTGGCATTTCAAAGAGATCAAAGTTTGAAAGTTAAAGTATGTGCTTATCTCAGTTATTGCTGCGTAATCTTGCAGACAGTAAGAACAGAGTGAAGTAAGTCTGTTGCAGTGATAAATGAGACTACAAGCGCTGTACTGAGTTGATGTATTATCTAACCCAACTCCAAAATCTATAATTCATTCTCAGGCCCCACTCTCAGTCGGTGTAATTACGTCTTTAATTAGGATTTTTTATGGCTCATTGTTCATAAACAATGATGAATATGGCTTTTTAAGACAAAATCCTGCATGAACAATGAATTACAAGCAGAGTTCCTTATCAATTTAAATGCACTGCGCCTCCTGCTGCAATTATCATGCACAAATAATGAAGCCATCGCTTGGCTTGTTCCTGTATTCATTACATTTGAAATAACACCTTGTGCCTCCTTATTTTTCACTTGTAACCGAAAAGGGATTAGAACTTAAGCAGTGAAACAATCTCCGCTTCCTGCACATTGAGAAAATGAGCTCTTCATATATATATATATATGCATGCATGCATTGCTCTGTAGCGCAACAGTTTTGACTGTATATACATATACAGTTGGTTTCATCTTTCATTTTCTGCAGGTATCGTGACCCTTAGTTGCAGTTTAGTTTGACGCTATTGTTTAAAACATTATACATCGTATCAAAAACGTTATTCTTAAGTTGTTAGTGCAACGTTTTGAAAACATTACAGAATAGAGTAGCATTTGTGTAACCATGCAGTAATGTATTATGATATAGGCTTTTAATAATTGTTAGGTCTTTAAAAGGTTTTGACTTTGAGAGTTTATATTTACGTGCAGGGATCTGTTGCTCACATTATTTTAAGTTACTGATGTGATCATCAAAATGTGATCAAATGTGATCGAGCAAAACTCAGAGTTTATATAAGAATGTAGAACTATAATTGACTTCACTTGCACTAAATATTTTTAAGGTATTCAGAACTTTAACACGCCAAATAAAAGTGTTTTAATGAGTCTGTGGTAATCCATTTATTAAGAACATCAGGGGGTGGGGTGATAAAGTGGCATCTGGGTACAGATACTGTGGGTTCCTGCCAAAGAGACCCACTGGCCATTAACTCACTGAGGAGGCAGATTTAATGCTTAATTAAAGAGAAAAGTCTCTTACCTTCCCCTATGGATGCTGAACATCTGCATGACAATTCATATTCAGATACATATCTGAGACACCTTTAATATAATGTCCTCCATAGGAGGACACTGCATTTCTATATAGGTATGTCTCAGATATTTATGTGTGTATGGATATGGATCTATATATAAAGCTAAATGGATATAGGTGACTGTATTTTCTCGTTTATTGCATCATGTTACGGTATGAATGGGTTTCTCAGGTCTATCAAGCCCCTGGGCAATGCTCTCCATCTGTGTGAGTCTCTGCAGATCTCCTCAGAAGAGACCCACACAGACTAATGATGTCATACTCCTGCTTCTCGCACTCCAAGAAGAGAAATTGTTAGTTGAATTGTGTCTGGCTTTGTGTTCGGATAGTCGTCAAACACTAAGCTCAAGGTCACTGGTTAAATGGGATCTCTGTGGGCTGTTGTGGGCACAGCTGTTATTTCCCCATTTATTTTAAATTATATTACTATGATTGCACGGCAGGAATGTGAAAATCCCTCATACGGACTAAACTGCGATATACGTCACTTCTGCTTTTTAACTTTTAAATCGGAAAGTTATCATTATAATACAGCAGCAATATTTGTGTTTAAAGCTGTTAAATGTTCTATGTGGGCCAAATAGCGCCTTGTACATTGTTTTTTTTTTAGTTTATTTCATTGTGTGTTCTGCTTCTCTGTGTGGCGTTTGGTAAAAAGTTAAAATCAGTTAAAAACTACTTCCTAAAAGCCACGCATCCAGCTACCACTGAAATTTCCTCTGAAATTGCTCTTCTTCAGTGTCTTATATCAGTATTTTGGCTTTTGTGAAATTACCTTCACTTGCGATTCCCTGTGGAGATCTTGAGATAGACATTTTGTCTTTTAACGCACCGGTTTGCATTAAGCGAATTGCCGTGTGCATCACCTGTGTGGCACCTGTGCGTCCAACGTTGTTGGAGAGGCCAGATGTACTGCTCAGTTCGCAGGAGTCACACCAAACCTAGTTTCCTTTAGGAAAGTCACTGTTAAGTTGTCACGCACCCTGCACAGCACTAAATGGTGAGCCCATATTTCACTGTGAATTGACTCCCCTGATGGAATGAGTGTCTGTCCTGTAGGTCAGCGGGAGGAAAAGATGCTGGTCCAAAAAACAGCAGAGGAATCTACCTGCCACCACAGGCCCAACTCTGCCCCCTGGTGTCCATTAAAGGAAGCGACTCGAAAGGAAGGTATATCCAGGGGTGACAGTTCGTGTCTGGATAATGTGAAGGTATTCCATCCTTATATACCCTTTGTGAGGGTACATAAGGTCTTTATTTGCGTTTATAACCCAACATTGTTTTCCATTATTCAATGCATTTAAAAATAAAAGCATGCATCATATTACAAAGAATAAACATGCGCCGTATGAGTCAAAGAGCGACGTTTTGTCATAATGACAGAAGCAAGAAGCAAGAGAATATTTCAGGGTTTCTACTCCCACTGTCACCTCGTAAAGAAACAAACACACGCAGTACCCTCACAACGGAGACCTGCTGCTCTCTCCAACATTTTAATTAATGACAACAGATTTTCTGCTCATAAGTGCTTTAATGCGGCTTATTGCTGTAGCGGTCCCCTTGGCCGTGGAAATATTATGTTGACGGATGTGCTGTGTCGCTGGGACTCCCCGGATGGAGGCAGCTGTCAAGCCCGAGATGATAACATTAAGGCGAGGGAAAGTGATGACAAATGCCTGTTATCAGCGAACGAGGCCAGTGACAAATCGAATTGCGGATCCCAAGAACCCCCATTACACCGTAATAAAAAAAGATTGATGGTTCTCTCTGTCAGGACCTCTGTTAATGCGATTTCGACTGGTCTCTCCGGCTCCCAATTAAGATGGGGAGGAGAGAGAGAGAGAGGGAGAAAGAGAGAGAGAGAGGGAGAGATAGATAGAGAGGGGGAGAGAGAGAGACATAACTACACATGGCCGACTGATTGGATCGGCAAATCCAAAGGCAATCTCTTTCTCCTTATCTCTTTTTCGTTTTTTAGGCTTTTTCTGTCCCTCACCTCTCCAAAACACACACTTTAGCTCATTCTCTCTCCTCGCAGGTTTTCTGTCCCGTTCACTCAGTCTGGAGCGATTGTTCCCGCATTCCGTTATTTCAGGATTTATGGCTGGGAGATGGGGATGCAGACTGCGCTGGCGATGATTTGGAGCCTGTCTTACTGCCAGCTCCCACATCCAGACGGGCACAGATGGGAGCAAAGACGCCAACCCATCCAATGATGAACCGTCCTGACAAACAGTGGGACAGACAGAGAGACAAATAGCTCCATGTGAACCGCTTGCCATGCAATTAAGTAAATAAGGATTGACTGTGTGTCAGTGGTACGTCATTCTTCACTGGCGTCTGTGTGCCCACCGATTTCATTACTGCTGAATGCTTGTTATGTTCCTGAAGGACTTTTTGAAGTTTCGATGGTAAATGACACGATGGTGCTTAAAGAGTTTCATGCTTATTAAAATGCTCTTGGTGTCATCTTGTGAATTTGAGATCACCTGACCAGACACGACAACGCAGTAACCAGGTGCCCTCAGAATTTATAGACTTGCTTTTTTAGTGCTACTTGGTTATTGTTGATTTCAACCTACGTGTGTAGGTCATGTCCAATATCTGATCCCCTGAAAGCCTAAAGGAGGGACAGAGCCAAGGCTTGTGAAAATTGCAGTCTGACCTATCAAAGCTCTGTCCATCAGCGCATCCTCCAGAGGGGCTTTCTGTGGCCCCTCTGTGTCCTGAGGATTCAGTGAATGATATAAGAGCTTTTATTGTGCCAAGCTTGTAGTTTTCGTCTGAGTTGTGCAGCCCGGGGGGAACCGTTTTGTCATTTTGATAGAACCGTCAGATCTTATACTGACGTGAAAAGGGAGTTGGGCCAAACTATATTTCCACCATTGTTTTCCTTTTAAAAGAAACTTCTGTCATTATTTACTCATCATCTGACTGTATGTCACCACTACCGTTACACACAAAAAAATTCTAACAAAGTTTTTATTAATTTTATAGTTTATATAATTAAAAAATAATACTTAGGTAAGTTAATGCATTTCTGTCGTATATAAAATAAATACATGTTTGCTACAACATGATGGTGCGTAAATTATGAGTGTGTCTATATCAGCTGATCATCTTAAAAACCTCAAATATTATTATTGGCATATATATCTGAAAATACCATTTATTTAGAAACATAGCCTTTATGAACACAGACAAAGATAACATTTCAGTGCTTTCAGACTGGCATTACGGTTTTACACAAATGAACGAGAAAATTTGAGGACCAAAACTTGTTTTATATAATCGCCCGAAAATTTTGATGCAACTAAATGAGTCATTTAGCATCTTGCGTCAAATGTACTGAACAAAATAAGTTCCTCTCAAGATCATAGAGCCTCTAATGATTGAGCGTGTGTCTATAGACTATAGTCTATATTTATATATATTTATAGTCTATATTTATAAATATGAGAGCGTTTGGCACACAGACGTTAATCAGAAAGTGTTGGTTTGGTTTGGTTTGTTCATTCTGTGGCCTGAGAATGAATTTGTCTCAGCAATGTGTGCTCGTATGATGAATCTGGCCTGTTGAGTTTACGATGATCTAATAATCTCATTGTGCGGCGTAGCTTCATCACTCCAGCCCTGCTCAGCGCCGAGCTGTGAATCCAGGCCTAGGGAGGTGCTTGATGGATGGTCACAGTCTGGCCCCAACCGCGCCTCCGTCCGGCTGGTGCTACTGACAGCCAGGCTGAGGTTAGAAAGACAGAGAAAAGAGATCAATTCTTTGAGCACGGGGAGAAATTAGGCATGAAATTAAAGCGAGCAATAGCCGACCTCCGTGTGATTCTTACTGCCGTTAAGACTTTATCTCACCAGGTCTATATGGTGGCCACTAAAGCAGGGGTCCGCCGATGTCCATTTGGCAATGCCCGGGGTAGAGGCTGCACGGAGAGATGGAGACAAAAGCAACAGACGAGTCCTGCTCAAGATGGCTGACCCTCCATTACTTATACTGCTTGAGATCAAGCGCAAGGTCGGCTCAACCTAGCCCCCATAAATCAATGCAATAGTGGAGAAGCCAAGGTTACTGGGCCTGAAAGCCATCACTGAGAAGATGATATTTATAGACAAGGAGCATGAAGGCATGTTTGTGAGTATATGTGTGTATGTACATCTATTTGTGTATGTTTGCAAGTTAATGCATTCACTTCTGTAAATGCATTTGTGTATCACAATGTTTCTGTGTGTGTTAGTCTGTGTTAGAAGGAAACAAAATATATTCACAAATGTTATATTTTTAAATGTAACATTTCACACACACACACACTACAGCTCCAGATTGCAGTCCCAGCAGAATGTCTTCAAAAACTGTTTTGCATGTCTGTTTGAGGGAAGACAGACCACAAGGGCTGTCTAGTGTGCCACCTAGAGTCTGATGTTAATGACAGCACCTAGATGCTAATGTTTCTGCAGTGCAATGAAGATGAAACCCACAGCTACTGTTTTGTTTGTCAGAGGTAAGAAAAGAACACACACACACATTCACACACACACAATGCTGCGCTATTATGCTGTTGATAAAGTGTTCTGTGTGCTTCTATGTGGTTGCTAACTTATATATTATATATATATATTTTTTATGTATTATTTATATAATATAGTTTCCCTCCGTCATTGTAAGTATATGGAGATGTTAGGAAAACGTTCTTACAACCTTAAATTGTTAGCTGGGTAAAGGTTTGTTCAAATCACTAACACCCAGTGTGAGCCATAGCAATGCCACTAATAATTAAATGCATAATATTACACTCGAAACTCCTTCTTTCTCGCTTTCATTTGCATGGTTTAAAAGTCAGTCCTCCACCATTCGTTTGGTAAACAGGGCAGCAGATACCTGTCAAAAATGACACATACCTGCTACTAGTTGTTAAGTCTATTAAATGACCCGCTGGCTCTGTTTTCTCACCTCTCAAACCAGTGTGAGGCACACCAAGTGTTTAACCACAGGACCAAGACTTGTATAATGTTCTGGTCACCTTTGTGTCTCCTGGGGATTGTTCCTAACCAGTAATGCATATGCGATCATGTCTGGTTTCATACAGATATGTTTGAAAGATAATTCCAATATACATTTGCGGCTGGTTTCAGAGAGACACATTCTTCTTCCTCCAGATCTAAAGATATAAACCAGTTTCTTTGAGTTTTCTGGTCTGTTAATAAAAGTGTTAATGTCTCTTTAAGACCTAAGGAGACTATAGAAGTGGTAGGAGATGCAGCTAAAATTATATAATTAGTATCATTTTCTGATATGGTCCTTTACTTAGTGTCATACCCAGTTGGACACTAGAGGGAGCTACGACAGCACTGTTAAAACTAAAGGCAGGTCAAAGGTCAAATGTTTTTGCCCTTAAAAACTGTGATCTATGTTAGCAAATGTAAGCCCCAAAACATTACAGAATTAAAGAAGTTGGAATAACATTCTTCTAACCCAGCAATAATGTAAATACAACACACAATGTTAATGGCATTTTGAACATTCCTAGAACATTTTTATATGTTTCCAGTACTTAATGGAGATATAAGTTAGGAAACGTTCTTATAACATGTAATTGTTAGCTGGACTATAACATGTTTTAAAAGCAGCATTACAGGCAAATGGTGATATTACAAATTTCCCATGAAGCCTTTCTCTTAGGGGTCATGAAAAAACAGTGATGCCCGTACACTTTACAAATGGCAGAAGACATTTTACTGTCCTCATTTACAATGTCAAGACAATAAGTCAATACACAGCTAGAATACGCAAGGTACATGTGTCTGAGTGCAGTCCTCTCTTTTATATGCCTTTAAAGGGAGTTTACCTAGAAACCTATTTGAAGTCATTGTACTTCCATTCTTCTTGTGTAGTGGGCCTAAATTTCAACAAGCGGTGATAGGTCGCAACTACCTGTAACGGTGGAGTACGGCCCAAGAATAAAGAACCTCGAATGTCTGCCTTCTACGAATGACAATAAGCACAATTTCCCAGTTTGCATTGTGGCCGCTAGTCAGCGAGTGTTAGCTGGATTCTCAGTCAGACAGAGGATTTTAAGAGGACTTTAAGCCCTTAGGTGGCATTTTACAGCTCTTTAAAGTGAAAACAATAAGCTGTTACCAGGCATGAGTTACACAGCTAACAATTTTAGGTTCTAAGAATGTTTTCCTAAAGTTTCCATAAGTAACAATGCTAAATACATTTATTATCTTGAAAGCCAAAACATACAGTATTTTAAATGTTGTATTTACATTATTGTTTGGTTATTCAAATATTATTTAAACATTGTGTATTGTACATTTTAAAAATGTTCCACTAACACTTTTGTTTTGATAACTTGATATGGTTTTGATAACTTTGAAATAACTTTTTGGGAACATTAGCCAACATTCTGAGAACGTTTCCTGTTAGCTCTGTATTAAGTGTTTTTGAAGGCTTGCGCTTTAACCTTGGCTGCAGGTCATTTGCTCAACAGGGCTGCAAACTGCTTTGTAAACTTTCAGACGCACCTGAAGTTGGTTTAAAAGCTGAGATGCCCGCAGTGATGAGTTCCCTCCTGAGGCATCAGTTGGTGTTAGCAGTGATACAGTGGCAGATTGAATTATGGGTAAGTGGCAGTGATAAGTGGGCGTGTGGTGGCGGTCATTGAAATTGCAGCTGAACGTGTTAACAGAAAAGTCTGGCTCTAATTAACACGGGCATTCCCATTGCAGCAGGTGCTGAAAAAAATTCCCTAATTGTGTGACGATGAATGGCTTGTGTTAGAAACAACATCATCTGCTGGGTAAGCATGTGTGTTGTTATGAGTGTGTGTGACACAGTGAACGCTTCCCACTGCGTAGAACATAACAGGATGGCTTTCCTGGTGAGGAAATGGCGATTTGGGAATCGAGTAAAGCTGGGAATGAATTAATGGGAACGCCATTCGCTTAGCTGATACTGTAGTCTCCAGAACGTGGTGGTTCACAGAAACACACACGTACAAGCATCTCTCTAAATCAGTCCTGCACATAGAGTAATATACACCGCAGGGAGCCGCGCTTAAGAGAAAGTAGTTAAGTATTTGTGAAAATTCATTTTCACATGCAATTTGAAGCAGCGTGTATGACTTCCACCTGGGAAGCCTGGCAGTCGCTCAACATGTTTAATGTCCTACCATATAGATCTATGTACCGTGAAAATAATAAAGTGTGTAAAACTTTTGTTTGATATGAGTCTCGGCTACAGCAGATTGAAATCACACTTCCTGCACCCATGTAGGGGTGTGGAGGACACAAACCTTTTGGCTGTGCACCAGTTGCATGTAAGATCTTTTGCATACCAGATGTTTATCATCTTCGACACAAGCTGGGAATGCAATAAAAAGAAATAAAAAAGACAAGAGAATTGTCAGTTTTCCTTCTTTTCTCTCATCTAAATTATTATAATCATTCCAGCTTTGGACACAGCTGACAAAAATAAGGGAACACAGAAGAACAAGGTTCTTAAATTTCACACTTGTTGAAAAGGACGGCTTCTCTGTTCCACAAAAGAAAACAACACAGTAGTACATAGAAAACATTATTTCCCCTATATTTGTACCAAACAATCTAGCAAATTATCACTTCTTTCCTCTTTTTAATTTAATGATCTGTCCCCATTGTGGCCCAGGACAGGTCTCCAGTGAATATACAGTCTCATTGTAATAGTCCCAGTTGTCTTTTTCAAAGTCAGGCTAATAACATGTCTTTATACCCAGCAGGAGCCTTTTCATGTTGTATTTATGAGCTAGCTGCACTTTACATATTCATTCTCCGGGTGTCAAACAATTGTCCGCGGGCTGCCACTCTGTCCCCAAAGCCTTTCCAAGGCCGCTTACTACTCTGGTTCACAGCTGTGGGACCCTCACGTCCTTCAGAGAGAGCATGAGAGTCCCCACAGGTTAGTAATATGTGAGCTTTTGAGCTTTGAGCTTTTTTTGAGCTGTACCTGCCATTTTTTATCCTCAAACGAAACGAGTGGAATTTGGTACATACCAGTATATCAACAGAATGCCCCAATGTCTTGCCCCACTTTAGAACAGCACACCGGTGGAGAGGCCAAACTTAGTGTGGTGAAACCATCGTGATGACAGTGTGGACGTCAGACGTTTGCTCTGCCTCCCTACAGGATCTGAGAGGTACTCTGAGGTGACATGAGAGTGACGTACAAAAATACCTGAGAATGGTGGCCAGAGAATTTTAGGTTGTAAGAATTTTGGGTCGTTTCCATTAAGTAACAAAAATAAAATGTTTGAAATGTCTAGTTTTTTTGACACTATATTAATGTTATTGCTTGAATATAAAAACATATTTTACTTTATATTATTTATATAGATTATATATATATATATATATATTATTTTATATTATTTATATTCACAACGTTTTTTGTTTTTAGAAAGTTCCACTAACAACATAACATTTTGATATGTGTTAAAAAATGTTCTACTAACATTACTGCAACATTTCTCCTTGAGAACCTTGGCTAACGTTCTCTACATTTTTTTCAGTGTTATAAAAACATTCCCTGTTAGCTGGGGTGTTGCAGTGGCTGACTGCAAAGGGGACTGTAGGAGCTGAGAAAAAAGGGGGGTGCAGGATTACCGTAACAGCACAACTCTGGGCTCTACAGGCCTCGTTCAACACAAACAGAGCATCTCCGGGGGACAGAGGGGCAGATAGAAGGTCAGTGATTGATTAACCTCCCCTGCCAGCCCATTGACAGCTCGTGTCGAGAATCCAGTGAGTCCTGCATCAAATGTATCAACTCGCGCCAAAACAGTTCTCATTTCAGTCGCCCCCCTCCCTCCCAATCGCCTCCCCCTCCGCCCACTGCCAATACATCAACCTGTATTGAGTCCCATTCAGTGATACTTCCAGGTAAAATCCACATCTGTGTCCACCAATGAAATTGTTTTAATGCTTTTAGTTTATCCGGTATTGTACACACTGAAAGTTGACAAAATACTTAATCTATACAGTGTAACATTGAAATATAACTATACAATTTCGTCACATACTGCTGTGGTGATATATATTATATCATAGAAATTAAGCATTCCTGTAGCTCAACTGGTAGAGCGTTGCGTTAGCAGCGCGAAGGTTGTGGGTTCAATCCCAGGGAATGCAAGTCCTGATAAAATGTCTACCTGTAATTTGCTGTAAGTCGCTTTGGATAAAAGCCTGTGCCAAATGAATTAATGTAAATACAATTGTGATTGGATGTTGCCAACAACTGGAAAACAAGATGTTTCAGTCAGATGTTTAGTTTACAAAAAACACATATTTCTGAGACAAAGCAGCCGTTTCTCAGAGGTGGTCTCTAAAGTAAGTGGCAGCAAAGATTCTCATTGACCCCTGGTGTCTATTTCTGTGGTCTTTGATAAAGAGCTCTCAGGGTGTTTTGGTTGGGGGTGGAGGTGGCAATGGGAGCAAGCTTTGAGATCCAGAGACGGGGCAGTGTGAGAGAGAAGAGGAGGAGGATGTGGAGGTCCTGCGCCGGGTTATCAGGACGTCAAAATATCTGGGCCTCTGTCAGCAGAACCGGGTGCTTAACACACCGACGGCCACAAACGGGAAAGCAGTCCGGCAGAGGGGAGAGACCAGGGAGATAACAAGACTGATTGACATATGAAGGGTGTGTGTGTGTGTGTGTGTGTGTGTGTGTGTGTGTGTGTTTGAGAGAGAGATAGAACGCTAAGGGAATGCTATGTTGTTTGCCCTCTGGTAATTAGCAGTATATGTAATATATGATACCCTATACATATATTTGTATACATTGTATGTAAATATAATAATTAACATTATCCATTGTTGCATAACTATGTTCATTTTGTTACCTTTAGCCTGCATACAGTTACATTTTAACATGTAAATGAGTGAAGTGTGTACAGACTGTTATATGCAATAACTGATAGGCAGTCAAGCAACTGTTTCAAACAGCTTAAATTAAACCAGACAGAGACATTGTAAAGCACAAAGAAGTTCTCATTTATCAAGGGTCACGTTGACACATTTAACAAGCCCTCTGTTCAGTACAGGGCCACTTGATCTCCAGCCTTCATGAATGAGTTAGTTAGAGTTTCCTAATTGAGCCCTAATGGAACATACATCATATCCAACTATATCACACACAGTATGTCTGCTCAAGAGATACCAAGGGCCCTTTGGTACTCCCTGACTATTTAGTGCCCTTAATCTGCTATTGGACAGCCTTCACATGCCTGTTAATGCATGTCTGGTATACCATACTCTGATCCTAGACCATCTATCACATTAGTAAATAAGATTAGCGCAGCTAACATGGTTTAGGTTGTAATAACGTTTTGTTAATGTTTAAATAAAAAAAACGTTTAATAAGTTATTAGAAAAGTTCTATGAATTTAAAACATACATTTTTATAGTCATTGTATTGATGTTATTGATAAATTGGATTGTATTTTAAAAATATTCCACCAACAACATGATGATATTGTTTTTATTGTATAATGTTTTAATGTTTACTACATAAGTGTTTTTTGTAACTTTTGGAGAACATTAGCCAACGTTCTAAGACTGTTCTCTGTTAGCATAATATTCATTGTTGAACAAATATCAGTAGGTATGAATTCTATGGTAACTGCTTATATTTTGCAAACATATGAGGCAACTGTGGTATCATTGGAAGGTTCTTGTGAGCGGTAGCTAACCCGTGTTGTGTTATTCCCACAGCCGAACAAATTCTCAAACTGCTCAAAGCGATATCGCTCATTATTATCGCTCATATGGACTTATTCTGAGTGAGGCCTGGACGGCGTCTAATTGGTTCCCCAGGTTGTCTGTATAGGTAACATCTTGTTTCCATGCTAATGATGCTGTAGTGCGGTTTTACAGCTGCTGAGGGACAGCAGAGGTGAGAGGTTCAAGGAAGGCGTGAGGGTGGCAGGGGATCCCTGTGCCTGTGTGAGGCTGACCTCAGATCAGTGTATATACACTGGAGGTTTTACAGCCGAAACATTTGGGTTATGTGGTGCTGGTTGCACACGGGGTGTTTTGTTAACCTGACTTATGGCTTGAAATGGTAGGAGAGAGTTTTCTGTAGTTTAGCGCACATTTGCAGACCCAAACAGTCATGTTATGGTTGATTTTGTTTATTGGTATAATGAGCACATAGATAAGGAAAATGTTTTAAAATAGGATCTGGTGTTAACATGACTATCTACTGGTGGGACGTTTGTCTTTATAGTGCTTTAATATGAGAACATACTCCAACGTTCTGTAACGTTTTCAAAACGTTACACTACACTTCAACAATAAAGTTTTTGATATATAATATAACCAATGTTATAAGAAAATTTTTTCCAAGAAAATTGGAAAAAGAACCAAGAAAATTTTTTGATAAATTTGAGCGAACGTTTAGCTGGAACATTAGCTAACGTTCTGAGAACGCTCCCTGGGGTCTTTATTGTGGCCGTGAATATCTTATTTAATTAATGTGCTCAGATATAAAAAAACACAAGTTTGAAAACATCTAGCATTCAATGAACATCAGATGTCCTGAATGCTTCACAAACAGTTCAAACCTGCATATGGAGCTGAAATACTTTGTATGGAAAAATAATTACGACGCCCTTTAAAGAGGACTATATAAACACAAGCACTCTCTACATGCCGTTCTCCTTTCAACTTTACCTTTCTTTAAAATTCCAGTAAGATTTGCACCTTCTCTGCTTTTTCAATCTGTTCGTTCTCTTAGTCTGGCCTCATGTCTTCATTCCCTTTCTGTTCTTTTAGCTTTTGGCTAAAGCTGTTCAGATCACTCTCTGTGTTCATTAATTCAGTGTGCTAATATAAAGGTCATTTTTTCTCTCCCTCCTCTTCATAGAGTCAAGTGACCATGTATAGTGCTATCTACAGTGCTGTCTTGACAACCAGTTAATAGGTAAATAATCTACTGCAACAAGATCTGCCTTTTTTTTATTTTAATGGTTAAAGGAGTACTTCGGAGAAAAATTATTTTGGGGTTAATTCATCCTCTTGTTGTTTGAAACCATTACTTACTTTCTTCAGTGGATTACTAAATAAGTAAAATTGTTTTGTGTACATACAATAGCTGTTTTGCTGACCAATCACCACACACCGTATTTGCATATACGCATACACTAATGAGCAAAGTATGAAAGGCATGAGTGAAAAATGAGTCTTGATGCAAATTCCCTATAAACACAATGTGTATATGGAATTGTATTGTAGTGAATACAGTATATACTCTATCATAAGGCTTCAGATAATCTTAAATACAGTTTGTGTATGCATGTTTTTTTATTTTAATTGTTGGGTGAGCTAATGCTAATGTAAAACTGTTTAGACATCATTTTGAGACTCTGATCTTTCTTCCTCTTAATTCCAGTAATGTGTTACAGATCTTTGCCTGCACACAATGAGACTGTGGAGCTGTTATGTTTTCAGTCTTAAGAAAACAGCTGTAGCTAACAGCTTTTTTGTATCTTGAGGTTGTGCACAGCCTGTTCCTCTGACTTTATCTGTGTATGTTCAACTCCAGATACCGAGCTGAAGAGTGTCTCAGACAAGACATTGAGTGGAGGCCTCGAGCAGAAACACGATCCGGCGTGAGGGGGTCTTTTTCTGTCCCTCTCCCTCATTCTGTCATCCTGGCTGGGGAAGATTGAGAGACGAGTCGGGTTCCCTGTGGGCCACTGAAATCTCTTTCTTCTTTTCTCCTGCCTTATCCCTCCCTTTCCTATTCGGCAGAAGACACCCTCAGTTTCAACCTGTCCTCACTTAAAAAGACAAGATTTTTAACAGCCCAACAGAGCAGCTGTTAAACGCATTGATGTATGACAGTGAGAGAAAAAGAGACAGATATGGACAAACAGAGAGACGGAGGAACAGAGAAACAGAGAAGAGACTAGGGAGCGATAACCTAAGAGGTTACAAAACAGACATTTCAGAAAGTAGAGATATAGTGCTTGTGGTGGAAAATGATGAGGGGAAGCGAGAAAAGAGGAACGAGCAATAAAGATGTGAAGTGACACCGGTTTGGCTTCCATGTAGAGTGAACACATTCCTGTAACTAGATTTTCAGCATACAGAACACGTTCACAAGACTGTAAATCAGCTTTTGCTGGAGATAGCGCCACAGAATAGTTCAAAGACGAGCGAGCCAAGGGAACAATAAATACTTACTATTCTGCCATGTCATTGTGTCATTCACTTGTTCTCAAAGACTTGGTCTTACTATTTATTGAAGATTTACATTGATTCATTTATCAGGTGCATTTATTCAAAGTGACTTACAAATGATAATAATACAAACAGAGGCAATTGATCCACAGGAGAACGAAATAAATTGCGATTCTGTTTATGCATTTGGCAGGTGCTTTAATCCAGAGCGACTCCCAGTGCATTCATTTATCAATTTGTCAGTTTGTATTTCCCAGGGATTCGAACCTACGGCCTTGCCGTATGCAGCAATATTCCCTGCTAGTGTGCAACAGGAAATATGCTGGATGAGTTTAATGCTACAGCACAAAAATGTTATCATGCATTTTGTTGTTACATGCAGGTGCAATTCACAATTTAGAACGTAACACTCATTCTGTCTATTATGTGTATTTACCTGACATCAGCTTAATGTGACCTCATTAAGTATTCAACATGATTTATTTATTAAGCACTTTTCACAATGGTACATTGTTGCAAAGCAGGAATGCAGGAAAAATGTTTGCATATAAAAGATTTAAACATTTCTGTCTGTTGTTACAGGTTGTCCTCAGTTTTCATTTCTTTACTACCATTTTAATTGATGGATTTCATAAACCGATGATACCAAAAGATTCTGTAAGGATTCTTGTGGAAACCCAAGGAATAAAGTGACGAAATATCCAAGCATCACAACCAGGTTTCCAAGCGGATGTCCACAGTTCTCCGGATCTGAAGGAAAAACTCATCAATCCGCACAGACAGGCACCTTGTTCTCTTGACATGAACAAACGTTTCTCAGCTTTATTGTGCTGCACTTATGCTGTGGTGGGTGGTGGCAGATTTAACAATACATCTGTTCAGATCCCAACATTTACTCCACACTCAAATTCAACATCTGTTCTCAAAGTCTTCACTTTTATTTTTCAGTTCAAACATTGTTTTTATTCAAAAGTTTTGTTGGACCTGACAGGGTTTTTAACACGTTGGAAAAGTCACAGGGCAAGTGCTTAACTGAATATTTACCCACATTTGTGATTTTAATCAATTAAATAGCCCCAGAATTACCTTATATTGCCTCTGAAATCCATGTGGAAAACTACAAAATGTCTGTCACTGTTTAAACCCACGCAGGTCTCAACAATGGCATTCGCCAGCCAGCCAGGAAGTAGTTCCCACGCTTTTACCTTTCCTCGCCGGAGCGACCGCACCGAATCCTCTCTCTCCTGCGGCAGCGGGTCGTTTCATGTCTGGCTTAAGTGTGAGCAGTTAAATTTAGTCTGTTTTTAGCCGTTTCAGACATGCAGTCACTTTTCTCAGCTAATATCTAGCAGCATTGACCTGCCAGCGCTTTTACAGCCTGTGTGTGTGTGTGTGTGTGTGTGTGTGTGTGTGCTGATCATGTATTGATATAGCAGAACATCGATGTAAAAAGCAGTCCGTGAGAAGGGCAAAATGAAGGGATGGTGGATGGAGAACATGAATATTCCGGGTGCAGGGCAAGGCTTGGAACGAGTCTGGTGTAACTTTCTCACAAATGCAGGCCAGACGTAAGCGCCAGGCGTGTAAAAAAGAAATGAAACAGCCACAGGGGACGGACTGCTTTTCTGTCTGTGGCTGCGTCCACACAGCAGCAGAGTGCATTTGTCAATTCTGTTTGGGGTGCTAAATATGGTTTATATACACAGTTTGGTTACGAAAGAGAGTGAGAACAGCATTTTATAAGTGACTTAAATGTAGTATCATAAATATACAGGTTACATAACTGAATTTAAGAATGAGTTTCGTTGAGTGATGTCACATCGTTGACATACACATGACATGAAAGTGCCATTAAACACCGTACATAACTAACAATTGCACCTGCTTATAATATCATTTTGTTTATGTTACTCTAAAGGTTTGCACTCAGCATAGGCCAAGTGTTTGTTTATTATTTGATGCGCCATGATTTGATTATAATGTGATAAATCTGCCATATTTCATAGAAATATATGCATATATTTTAATATATATATTATATTTTAGGTACAATTTAAATCTTTACCAACTGCTTTCCACAGTTAATAACAGTGTGTTGTATTCTGACTGAAGTTTAAATCATTCAATATGACTTTAGCTGTCCTTATCCAGGGTTTAAATTTGGGTCCAGTCTGCGTGTGTGTCCAGTGGAAACCCAAACCTGCTCTCTGAATGACCGTTGACCTTCACCTCACTGCCGACCTAAATCTTAAACAGGGCATGACGTGGCTCCCAGGTTACCACCCAGGGTCCAGCACCTGCGGTTCAGCCAGGCTGATGGATGTGAGCGTGGCCACCAACCTCCACTCAGACCTGAGCCCCAGGACCCTGCACCACCCGGCGGTACAGGTCTGTCCCACACACAACATTTACAGTGACATGCAGTGCAAACCTGTCCCTCAGAAGGGAGGGGGTCGGTGTGAGAGATGCTAAAGAGATACAGCTGAAATCAATGCAAGGTAAAAGATGTCATTGTGTCCGGGACGCTACTGAGAGTTCTTCAGACTCAATGCATGAAACAAGAGCAATAGGCAAGACAGAATTCCAGTAATAGAGTTCTTGATCCTCAAACCATATTGTTCAGTGTGTTCATATGGAACGTATATTACTAACATATGTTTGATGAGAAAAAAATA
The DNA here is from genome assembly GCA_036877545.1 of Yasuhikotakia modesta. Lineage (NCBI taxonomy): Eukaryota > Metazoa > Chordata > Actinopteri > Cypriniformes > Botiidae > Yasuhikotakia > Yasuhikotakia modesta. The sequence continues at coordinate 17,196 of JBAJNP010009160.1, forward strand.
TACCAGGCCAGACCAGTGGTACTGTGAAACAACCAGTTGCTTTAAGAATGGGAATAAACTGCTGTTTTCAGTTAGTTTCATAAGCAGATGGCAGTCAAAGGCCTTTCTCCAGAAGGTATTTGTTTAATAACTGCATTGTGTAGTAAATGTAGTGAGTAGGTGAAAATGGGTTGTAATGTAAAGCTGCAACCTGCCTCACTATCATGGAACTAAACATGGAACTGCAGGTTACCTGACATGCTTTTTGTTGTGTGTTGAAGTCTAAAAAAGCCAAACTGACATTTCTTGTGCAATTGGACCAGACAGCTTGAATTATAAATGATTATTATAACCTGACTGTTGTGCATTATTCATTTTTTATACAGCAAACATGTCACATATTGTCAACCTCTCAGATCAGCAGGACTGTTTAAAGAGCCTCGGTGGTGGCATGATAAGATAATGAGCTATTGATAAATGCAGCAGGAGGCTGATTGTGTATTTGTCCTCAAACCCACCGCATGCGGTTGCAGCCCACCGATACAAACGCTCACAAACACACATGATCAGTTTTGTAGTATGCAGTCAGTATGACATTAGCCTCTGGAGGTCATTAGCTCGTATTAGGCCAATTACATTCTTTGCATACTGAACTAATCTGTGGTTCTGTGTGGCGGTTCCTCGCCATTAGTGTGTTTGCTTATCCATTTCCTTCCCTCCCTCCAATTAACATGTCCCTCACTCTGGGTTTGTTCTGCCCGTGTGTGTTGCTGTGACGCCTGTCCGTCACCTTAAGTCCTTCTGAAAGACACTTTAAAAGTGAGAACAATGCGGCCACCTTTCAATCACTGCCGAGTGGTATTGGTACTCAAATGAGTGCCCTTCCCTGGGGTGTGTTTTATCCTGCTGGTTTTCATGCCCTACTTAGTGAGGTCCCTGTGATGAATCTTACTGTAAGCCGGCCTGTCGTGCGTTACCGTGGTGAGGAGTGAGGCGAGACAGGCGTCCGGCGTCACCCGTGACGTAGCTGAAAGCGGGTGGATTGATGCGCGCAGGGCATTGGTAGCCCCTCGTCCACCCTCCAAGCTCCTCCTGTGCTGTTCACTGTCCCTCTGGAAGAGCCATCAGGCCCTAGAGGCCCCCAGCAGGTAGCCAACACCCTGCAGCCAGGCACAGGGTCTGCCTGCCCTCCTCTTAACCCCAGGAGCATTGACAGCCATCCCAGCCACCGCAGGGGTTCTCAAGCCCTGCCCCCTGTTTCTCTCTCTTCTCTGATTTTTTTCTCTATTTTCTCTTTCCATTCTTCTTCATTCATTTATTTATCATATTTTTCTTCTCTCTTAACTAAAACTTCAACACCTCTCACAGTCCTGTTTCTCTCTCTTCTCTGATTTTTTTCTCTATTTTCTCTTTCTCTTCTTCTTTGTCTTTTTATCTTATTTTTCGTTTTGCAGAAACGAATATCTTAATTTTAAATGTCACTCCTATTATAACGAAGAACAAAGAAATACTTCAAAAGA
>JBAJNP010009161.1:0-18693 GCA_036877545.1 Yasuhikotakia modesta
TATTTAAAGCGTCTCAGGAGAACATTGTATTTACCTTACAGTCCAAAATGATTCCATGGCTCATTATTTATTTAGACTCAATTTCCCGACCAACTGATCAATCAGAGGTCCATTTCCCAGCGGACATGTGAAAATGTATATGATTTGTTGAGGTTGCAGTAACTCTAACAGTAATTATCTGCACTGGACGTTCTTTAAGAAATATCAAATAGAGAGGTGCAGCCCAACTCAAACAAACTAATAACGTTGTACGTAGCTGATTCTGAGGTAAATGCAATAAAGTCCGAAGTAAATTATTTTACAAGAGCTCGGTAACCGCTGGGGAAATTCATTTAACTCTCCTGCAGCGAGCGATTCCTGGTGTCTGGCCTTAGAAGATGTTGTTTACGCTGCACTGAGGAAATAGAGAAACTATTTATCCGCATCAATTTAGCAGTGAATCTGACAAATATGTTCTGCAAACAGCTTTAATTTTTCCTGTTAGCCGTGGTTGAGTTTCTTTGAACTGACGGTGTCTGTGCCACATGATACCCTGTATTGACCTGAGGGCCGTGGGGTCGTGTTGCCCCTGACTGTGGCTGTTGATGATTATGTAGGCGGAATATTTGATAAGCGATGAACTGAGAAATCGACTGTGTGGTTAATTCAGAGATGTATTTATAAAATAGCAGACAATCTGTTCACTCTTCTAAGCAATTTACAATTTATTGCTGCGTTAAACTTTGGGTTTGTTCAGCCAGGCAACAAAAATCAGTTTTTTGGTCTGTTTAGTTTTTGTAGTAACAGCAAAAAGCACACAAAATCCAGTGTATATATGGAATTGGAATTTGGGATAAATATAATGGAGCCATATATCTGTATATATATATGTATATATGTATGCATTTGTATCCTCTATTTGATAGATACAGTAAACAGCGTAGTAGCTTGCTAGGTTTTGGAACAGAGCCACAGTGTAAAGACACAGTGTTTGACATGACATGCTTGCACTGTAGTGTGCCGTCACATTATATTTGTCTATATTTTTGTTTTATTAAGCTTTTAGTGCCCATTAGCGATTACTGTATGTTTAAGTACCTGTTATCTCTGGCTTAAATTGACAATTTTTCACTTTATTGCTAAAAAAATCCACCCACAGCGTCTCTTGGGTACCTGCAGGGAGTAACAGAATGTGAACGGCTCCCATGTCAATAGTGAGTATTAATGCTGTGCTTACGTTGCATTTGAAGCCCACGGTATAGATTAAACGTCTGCTTTACTAAAACACACAGCGGCCTGTAACAGCGCCCACACAGACCAGAGAACGCTGCCATGCAATTGATTCAGTCGAGGTGGTTCAAAATGTTGGGATTTGAGAAAATTATGCTTGACCAAAACTTTTATAGTTTAACTTCTGTTAACTTTTTAAGTATTATTTTCTGACCAATCAGAATTTAGCTGGGCTGCACTAATGGCGCCTTCAGAAATCCATTTGTTTCTAATGTTCTTTAAAAGTTAGCTTGTATATGTATATATGTATATGTATGTCTTAAGTTGGTTGTGGAACGCTTTAAAAACGTTATGGAATTAAATAAATGTTTGAATAATGTTTTTATAGCCACATAATAAAACTAAAGCTTGAGAAGATAAAAAGCTGAGAGAGAGAGAGAGATGGAAAGCTGAGAGGAGAGAAACAGAGAGATTGTGGAGCAGCTTTAATGTCTAGGAGAATGTGTTCCTGGCAGAGAAGATGAATCGAGCAGCGGGCCTGAGTTATCTCCTGCTGATCAGCTAACTTCAGGTCTCATCATGTAGTTACACTCTAAAAATATACACCACAGTCCTCCTCTACCTCACCTCCCGCTCTTTAACTGCTTATTTCCTGCTATTCTTCCTCTGCCGTCTCTCCGCTTCTCTCTTCTGGTTTTTGTTTCATCTGGAGGTGATGCGAGGCCATTTTCATGATTTGCTTGCTGTTATCATCTTGGCATTTCTACTGCTGTGTTTTTTACAAATATAGATCCACCTTTGTGTTTTTCATGGCAGGATTTACAATGTACAGCCGGAACTGGACAGACAGACCTGTTAGATGATCATTAAAATACGATTTGAAGATTATTCTACAGTAACTGATGCAAATACGTCTGTCATTTGAACACAGATTCCAGATGTCTGATGTTTCATGGTCCATGAGGCAGCATTACTTGTGGAGTGATCTTACAAAGCAGGTCTGATCTTACTAGTTTACATGTTCCTACAAAACTCTGACCCAGCTAACAGTGTTTGGTTGTAAGATGTTTCTGCAATGTTTTTAGCAATGTAATTTTTAAAGTTCTAAACATGTTTTTGTAGATGTTTTTAGTTGCATTAATGCAATTCCTTGATTATAAGAACATTATTCAAACACTTCCTAATTCTGTAATGTTTTTGATATATTATATCATGTTGAAAGTTTTTCTGATTTTTTTGCATAAAAAATTTGATTTTAAGAAAAGTTTTAGCCGGTGTTCTAAAAACATTCCAGAAAATGTCTTTTAAAGATTAGATCCTTTTGTTTTTCTTTTATTTTCATCTCATCTGCCATGCTAACACACCGTTAACAGTGCCTGACTGAACAGAGCCTAAAATTTATGTTTAAAATAATCCACAGCTTTCAAGCGGTGGGCGAAATCGAAATGTTCTCATTAAATTGGATGCATTTAAGGCGAGATTCATTCAGGAGGTAAAAGCAGCAGTTAGCTAACATTTGGTGTTATAATAGCACTTTGTACTTTTTCTTTTACCAGTTCGAATGGTGAGAGTAAAAATAACTGTAAACTTATGTCACATTGTTTCTGAATGTTTCAGTTTGACTGCGTTTCAGTGACCACGACGTGCAGAACAGGAAGTTCAGGTGACACACATCTGTCGTGTTCAGTACAGTCATTACAGTCTGTATGTAGCGTTATGTAAGGAGGTCAGTGGTTCCCGTGAAGCCAAAGCTAATGGTCTGGGTCAGTTTGCAGGTCTGTCACACTGATGGAATGGCTGTGTAAGTCAGAGGTATCAGAACCTGTGATGAGCCTCTGATGTCACTATTGGCAGGTCAGTGGGTTGTATTGGTCAGTTAAGGTCTGTCAGTAAATACTGGACTCTAGCTGTGCAAGGCGACATGTCCTTTAATCACTGTTGTTCCAAACTTTCAGATGTGGAGAAGAGGAAACATGGTTTCAACATGCCGTGTTACGATAAACAAACAGTTAATGACTTGGTAGCATTGCCTCATTTTAATGACTGCTGTGTGCTGGCGTTGACAAAGTAGAGTAATTAATTTCATAAATGTTAAATATAGTAAATTAATGTTGCCCCGCGTTTCACGTAGCTTGAAGGGCGATGTGTGACATCTCTGCCAGCCTCCCTGTAGCAACATCTGAATATGAGTTATGAGTTAATTTGACTCCTGTTTGGGTGTGAATATTTATTTTGCTTACTGAGGCATTTGAATAGGGAATCGTTCTAATTTCATATACAGTATGTATTTTTCTTGGCAGGGGTGCTGCCCAAACCAAAAATATTGTTCCTAATCCAATCCGTAATCCAGTGTGTGTAAAAACTGTTCCTAATCTAATCCATAATCCAGTCCGTGCCTCTGTGTCTCCACAGACTCTTAAGCCATTAAGCTGATTCAGCCGCCCAAACTCTCCAGCAGCAGATCCGGTGATAGACGCTGCCCAGTTTGCTTTTCCAGTAACAGGAAATTGGACATTCTGAATCAGTCTAGATCATATTGGACCTGCATGTTTGGGAGCGCTGGGAACACGGGCCCTTATCAGAGAACGAACACACTGTTCACACCGACGTCCCTGTACGCCGTGCTACACAAACGACTATAATAACCCGCCCCTCTTTTTTCGCCTTTTCTCCCCCTGATCCTGCAGTTCCTCTAGGCTTCTAGTTTTCTCTGGTGAGAGCAATAGATTTCTTTACAGGGCCAAACAAAGCAGGATTCTGAAATTGCATTAAAGCATGTTAATGTAATCTCTCATGCCTGTAAGCTATCGGGTTTGCTGCTTGCCAGCACGCTTATTAGAGAAATATCGCACAGGCGTGTGAGGCTGGTGTGTGTGCTTGCTCTCTGAATTCACGGGTGATGAGTTTGAAGCGTTTGTTTTGCGTGCACGCGGCGTAACAAACTGCGCTGTGGCAAAATCGCTGCGTCTTGTCTGAGCTTGACGTGTAGCCGCTAACGACAGCAACATGGTTCTTTAAATCTATGAAATAATATAAATGTTTTCAGGGGCCCATAGATGTGAAGTCTCTGTTTTAACACTGATAGATTTCAGCTGTTCTTGTGCTTTAGGCTGTTTCACTGGAGATATCGGATGCGTTTGCAGTGTTTCTAAAAGAGAGAGTTCTTGCCAGTAACCTTACATGTTTTTTTTTTTATTAAACACACACACGTGATAATCATCAGTTATGTCAACTCTTTTCTTTGCACTTGTACAGTCTGACCTCAGTCTTCCATTCCCTGGTATAAAGGCAAAGCAAACGTGCCCCAGGCAAGCAATATTTCACAATTCTACAGGGACCGCTGTGATGGATCGGGCCTTCATATAGAAACCCATACAGCCTTATGTTTATGTGCAGGAAAATGAGTATTTGTGTTTCATGTATGTGTTTGTAGAGGTGCGCGTAGCCATGCTTGTCATATTTACATTTCTGCATCTAATTGGTCAGTGTGTTGCTGTTTGTGGGTGGGGTCAACGGGCGCCATCCGTGTTTTTATCGCTGTGTATCCAGAACCTAAAACAGAATATTTGCTGGCGATGGGGTTATATTAACGTTCTCTAAACATTCTCACTTAACAAAAACATTCTTGCAGAAACATTTTAAACATTATATTTCATTATATCACATTTTTTAGTTGTTAGTTGAAATTACAGGAACACTTAAGTAATGTTCTTATAACCAAGATATGCAATGTCTAAAAAATGTATGTTGTGAACAAAAATATGTTTGTGGTTCCCTCAAAATAACATGTTTAACTAATGTTAGGTTTTGTTACTTAATGTTAGGGAAATGTTCTTACAACATAAACTTAACTGGGGACCCATTCATTAACCTGTCAGTGCTAAACTGAATTTGTTTCCAGCCAAACCTGTGTGAGAAAGGCAGCGTTGTTTAGCATGCAGGTGTCCTCAGCGAGTGATTGTACATGTTCTTCTAACATGAACAAAAATCCATAGATCTGCAAAGGGCAAAATGTCAGACGCATCTTTAGCTGCTCTGCAGATTCCAGCCTGTTGGAGGCAACGTTGAACCTTCATCCAACTTCCCACAAGTCCCTGCTGGAGACTAAAATCTCCTGTGATGCTGAAAATGTACAGACAGCTGCTCCAAGCTGCTCTGCTCATGTTTGACATTTCACATACTCAGACATTCAGCGCTGGTACATCTTGAAGGGTTTTAAAAAAAGAAATGCCTTTGAAACAGGGGTGGGTTTTGCGATAGTGATTTTTTTTTTGAGGTTTGCCCGGCACCTCTGTGTATGCGTGTTGTCATTTGTTGACTTCAAAATAAATGTTGAAACGACAGATCAATTGTGTTGTTATCTTCGGTTTAAAATTTGATTCGCACTGTATAGAGATGGCAGACAGCAATGCCGTTGACCTATTGAATGTTAGTGACGTTTGTTTAGAAGCTAGCAAGTAGCTGGAATCAGTACATCTGTGTTGCATCTGTGTTTATTTCTCGATGGACGTTATGCCAGTGTAGTTGTGTGTGTGGTTGGTGAGATTTGCGTTTGAATTTACAGCACAATTGAGCCTCTGAATAATTTTATTAGTGACAAAATTTGCCAGGCGTGACAACTTGGTAAGAAAAACATTCTGGGCTTGAGTAAAAACATTTTAGCCCGTAAGCCCCCCATAGCGTCACCTCATGCTGTGAACCGTGGGCTCAACTCAGCCCACAGAGATGCGACATCTTATTTTTTAAACATCAAAGCTCTATCAATCTTAGCGATGTGACTATAACTCAAGGATGAGTTCGTTCAGGTGGGCTGTGAGTTCTCCATCCTGTCAGACCACTCAGACACATGGTAAACACAGCCTTGAAACGATTGCGCGTTTCAGAACACTTTGTGTGTGCAGATAGTGGCCGCTACACTTCTAGTGAACTCTATTAAATAATGTGTAATTGCCTGCAGAGTTGTCTTTTGTTGCGTCATTGTCGACACAGCTCTCCCCGCAATCGTCACAAATTGGTGGAATTGATTTTTCGCCCATTGCGATTTTCCGTGTGAGTTCCTCCCCAAACCCCCCCGCCCCCTGTAGCCCCGAGGTCTCATCTCCACTGCCAGACTCCATTAGCCCATCCATTTATCTACAGGCAAACAGGAAGTGCATCCACCTACACACGCTGAACTGCATACCTGAGAAGTTGGCAGGACCGATGAGGCTCTAATAATCCACAGGTGTGGATGTGTGTGTCTGACGGCAGCAGGAAGATAACTGCACCTTCATTCTTATGTTCTGACATTTCAGCTGCTCTGAAAATGCAAAAAAAACATTTATTCGTGTGGTTGAAGCTTTTATCCAAAGTGGCTCAAGTTCAAGGTGTGCGTTTTGTTTGTCTGTGTGTTACTAGCGCAATGCTCTACCAGTTGAGCTACAACAAGAAAAGGATGTGTGTGTGTGTGTGTGTTTTGAGATTGAGTTTGTGTGTGTACAGATTGTGTTTGTACAAGAGGTCAAAGTTCTTCTGATTTGCTTTGTAACACCATTATGGGAAAAAGCATCTTTTTTTAAAAGCCATTTAAATAAATTATGTTGGGTCTTTTTTAACTAGCAACAGTTAAATCACGACTGTTTCATTATATTAGAGTTGATGCTTTTCCAGTGAAAACATTTTGACAGGGTTTTGGGCTGTGCGTGTTTTTGTGGCGCCATCAGCCAATCAGGATTGTCAAAGCATCATAACACGGTTTTCCAAGCGGATAATTACATGGGATTTGTGGCTCAGGTAATTGGCTATAAAATCTCTTATATACAGTAAATTACAGTAAGAAGCTGCATGTGTTGTAGACAGCTTGGTTTCTTTTTCAGCAATGCCACACTTTTAATATTCTCATTTCAGTGAACAACTTAAACTGGGAGCGTTTAGCATCACATTTTAGTGTCTGTGCTGTTTCTCAGCTCTTATTGGTCAAAAACTCTCACTCCTCATAACTGCACATCAAAGGCAGGGTAGGCGATTTGTTTTTTCCAGAAACATTTTTTGTTATGCTGGTTGAAAGTCTCCTCACAGCGTGATAGCACTAAGTGATTCTGAGTCGTCTAAGCATAATTAATATAAACATAATTTTATGTTTTCTGTGGAGATAAAATGTTAAAATGTTACCATAAAATGTTTGTTGAATCAAAAGGGAAAATGCAGTGATAGGAGGCCGTAATTGCCTGTCACACAATTTAATTGCTTGTTGTTTGTGGAGAGGCGTGTCCTTGGAGAGGTGTGGCTTTGGAGAGGCGTGTCCTTGGAGAGGCGTGTCCTTGGAGAGGTGTGGCTTTGGAGAGGCGTGTCCTTGGAGAGGTGTGGCTTTGGTGAGTGCTTTGAACAGAAGGTGGAATCTTATGCTTTTAAACCTTAAACCTGCTAGTGCTAGTCTTTCTGAAATCACCTACCCTATTTTAAAATGTTAAAAATGTATATATAATTGGTTGTGAGTGTGTCACGATTAACTGTTGTTCCACTGTAAATGTGTGCAGACAAATAATCTCATTGCTCGTGGCTGGTTAGGACACAGCGTAAGCCTCTACAGTCTCTAGAAGAAGAACGGTTCTCTACCTCCTTATTTTGTGAGAAAAGTGTAAGACAAATAATGATACCTTTTCCCTGGACCTGCCTCTCCGTCACTCACAGCCGTCAGACAGTTGTGTGGCTCGCTGCAGGTGCCAATTACAGCAGACTCTAAGCTGATACCTGACAAATCAACAACAGAGGCCAACAAATGCATTTGCGTGTCCTTGCATTGCGTTACTTTTGCGTTGTTTGACGCAAGTTTGTGTAGGTGGGGCAGTTAGCGCCGTCTCTTGACAAGAAAGTGCTGTGATGCATGAAAATCCTAAATAATTCCTCATCTCCGTCGCGTCCCACAGGGTGGAGTAAAGAGATAAACCTGAGCCGCAGGAGCTACAGCTGCTGCCATGACAAATCGCCAGTGTAATGGGAACAAAACGAGGCGTTGTGAGCAGAAACACTGAGAGGACACAAACCTCACAGGAATTTAGGCAATTAGTAGGACAGGCTCAAGTTAATGTTTTATGCTCCAGTGTCTAAATTTGTTTTTGGATGAGAAACTGCATTTGTGGCTGTTTATTTTAGATTCCCTCAGGACTGTTTGCTGTATGTTTGACCGGGGTTTCTTTAAAACCGCAATTCGTAACTTTTCTGGGTTAGAAAGGAATATAAATCTGCTATTGAGCAACTACCTAACAGATCGGTGTTCAACACGATCTCCTCATGTTACCTCCGTTTGCAAAGTTACATTTGTATTAATGATTTATAGTTTGAGCTGTTGGGTCAGAAGTCCTGGGAGATATCAGCTTGACTACATTTGACTTCAACATAATGAAATAACCTGTAATGTTACGTTTCAAACAGAGATGGTGCTAAAGAGGCAACAGTTACTGATAACAATTTATCCGTTCTTATCCATTATAAATCTTATCAATTTCTGTTATCAAAATGTTTTAAAATTCAGTAATATTTTGCTAAATGTTCTCTCTGTGTTGCAACGCTGTTAGGTTATTTCAGACCACACAGCTCATGTTAGGAGATTTGTTGATTTCTTACTGTGGTATTTTTGAGGAGTTTGTGAGGTCAGTAACTGTATTAAACACGGCAAACGGAATCCATTTATATTTTATGAATTCAGTCTTCGTACTATTGAGGAATATATCAAATAAGTGAACAGAACACAGCAACCGCAAAAGATCAATAAAATTCCATCTTAAAAATTGTTTTGCGCTGATTTTTTTTATCAGCGATAAAGTTTCAGCAAATTTGATTTTCTCCCTCTGCGATAACTGAGGTAACCAATTCTGTTTTGTCATTTACAGGTTACACTGACACCCTAAACCTAATAAACACGGTACCTGGTCTGTCTCCTGCGCTGAAATATGTAAAATGCTCTAATTTGTGAGAGTTGCATGGAAGTCGGCGTTACGTTTATTGGCAGTGATTTAGGGAGCGTGTAAAAAGTGCAGCAGGCTCAGATGAGATCAGATGAGGTAGATTTCTCAGTGACACTGTGTTGTTTGATATACAGGGTAGTAAACATGGTGATTGTTGACTGATATTTATTCATATAACCATCTTTTTACTACAGATGCGATACTTAAACTATGACGCTTCAGTAAAACTATGGATAATTGGTGGTTAGCAATGGTTTTAATTACTAACCATGTTTATTTTTAGGTTTTATTTGTATTAAAACTTTGGTTAAATTTTGTAACGGTATATAAAATTTGCATTTGGATGATAGACTTTTAATGTGATATGGGCCTGTTTTTGTGGCCTTTGCCTATATATAAATGAATATATATATAAATGAATATATATGGGAATTAGTAAAAAATGTGGTGTGTTCAGTGCAGGGAACGCTTTTGCAACAACGTCTGTGACAAGCTCTTAATAAAACAGAAAATATGTTTAACTCTTAAAGTGTTATATATAAGTTGTAGAAGAAAAGCATTGCACCAAAATAAATGTTATCAAACGTAATACATTGAAAGCGTAGCACCAAAATTACTTTATTGACCTTTGTTGGACAGGATGTCTAAATATGTTTCCATCATCTGGAGTTTTGGAACACACTTTTTGGTATTTTGTTCATTCTATGTTTATCTGTATAATAATAAATGTTTAAATTATGTTTGTGTGTTTGGACCAGTGAGATTTGGTTATCTGAACTACAAAAAACACACGGTCACAATCTTTCTCCGATAGACGCAGTTTTGACCTGACGCTCTGACAGAACCTTCCAGAAGTCACCTCAGTTTTTGGCTTTATCTGAGACGCTTAGCTTGGATATTCCAAACACATCCTCTGGACTTTTCTACACCGGAACGATAACCACACCCATCCACTCTGTGGTACTTATCAACCTGGTTACCAAGGTTACAGCACACTGCCGGGAAACCACATTAAGCCGCCACATCCACGACAGAAAGTTAACATTGCATTGCTGAATACGGCTGGAGATGCTTTGTGAGGGACAGAATGGAGAGAATTTGTGCTGTTTTATGTTTTATTTTTGAGAAGCATAAAAAGCGTCAGACTTATTTATGTTTAATATTCTCATTCTTCATTGTGCTGCTCAGGTAACAGGGATCGTTCTTAGAACGTTGGCTAACGTTCCCTAAAAAACTCCTTTGGAGTTATCAGAACCGTTCTGGCAGTAACATTGGTGAACAGTTTTGTTAACATTGGAATGTATTACAAACATGAACTTATTTCACTGGAAACATGGAAGCAACAACGTTAATACAACATTTAAGAAGCGTAGTTATTTATTGGCAGCGTTACTGAAATGTTCTTACAGCCTAAAAGTTTTAGCTGTGTGGCTCTTTTCTTACCGGACTGCTGCTGGCGGTGGATTTTTTGATGAAGTGACAGAAATCAGCAGTTTTCCTTGGGCCAGCAGCACCGTAATGAAAAGTAATTAGAATCATTTGGACCGCAGGTTCAGTGAGATTCCTGATTAATGACGGTCTCTCACAGGCCCAGAACATCAGTGCTGAAAACACTGAAGATCTTTAGCTTTCACCTGCTTCAGACTGGAAGTGAATGTTGTTAAAAAACAAAAATAATGGGGATCTGTATTTACTTGCACTAGTGATGGTCACCGGTTTACAGTGTGTCGTGTTTGTGGGATTGTTCATCTTATTTTGTCCTCCGTAAAATAGTTGCATTCTTGGCATACGTAACAAGCAGTTTCACCAGCTGAGTTTTGGCAGTAAGCGCCGTGGCTGTACTGCTTAAAGTGCATCAGTCTGTGGCACTTGCTAGCATAAAGCAGACAGGGTGGAAATTTATGCTGATTTAAGGCGATCTTTTCAGCAGAGTGATTTTTTTGTGCTTACATTTAAATTATGTTTATGTCACATGTCTGTTTGCTCAACGGCTCACAAGTAAAAGTAATTCAACACACTATATTAAATTTTGCATATCAGTTATGTACACAGAGACTGACACAGAGAGAGAGAGAGAGAGAGAGAGAGAGAGAGGCTTGTGCAGCGGCCTTCGCCGGGCAGGAATGACACTAGATGAGTATCTGAAATGTCTCTCTCTCTCTCTCTTTTCCTCTCCTTCTGTGTTTGATGGTCTTATCTGATTCTATGGGGAGATTTTAATATTTACTGGAAAAACAAACAGAATGTGACAGTGGATATGAAATTAATCTCCTGAAGGAGACGAGGAGGCGATCTCCCACTTCACTAAATTACATGCTGAGATTTGCCAAAACCTCTAGTAAATTCTGTGGGTTTCTGTGACAGAGTCTGTGTGATGTAATCGGATCATGTGACACAAGTCAGACACACACACAGAAGTCAGCAGAGCTAAATATTCAGATGCATAAATCACAGTTTAAACTGAGCCAGTTTAAATGTTGCCACTTTTCACTGTTCATCGTACAAACATTCGCTGTGTTCTTCGTAATAGATGCATTAGTGCATTATCATTGTTAATTTACCATTTTCCTAATATGTAATCTTGAAACAAGATACATTTACTTGAAGTAAAATGTAATTGGATGCATTATTAAAGATTCTGTCATCAGCTAACACTTTTGTTGCAGAAGACTAAAGGAGATTTAATGAATGTCCGGTTTGGTGAATTTGGTACATTGACTCAGTTTAACGCTCAATAAAACACCCAGTGTGTCAGCAAAAATGTGTGTGTGTCTCACAGGTCATTTTCCTCCTACACAGAATTGTATCAGTGCAAAAACACTCCTATTCTTTGATTTATAATCTGTTTGTGTTCTGAAGGAATCAGTCGTGTGGTTTCCAGAAAAAACACGCGGCTCTGTAATCAATTATATCATTTTCAATTTTGGTCAAGTAAACCTTTAGGACCTATTTTTAAAGAACAGACTTGAGTGAGATTTATTCTTAAAACAAGGAAAAACTATTTGCCAATGGGTAAGACAAATAAACTTCATAAAACTGGAAAACAATTTTCAAAAACAAGTTCTGTGTTGCCAAAGTTTTAGTTTAAGTGTAAATCTCATTAAATTTGTTTTCTAAAACTGTTTTCTCTTTAAAACTTCAGTTTTGTTTTTTTTATATTTTGTAAAATTATGTTTGTACCGGTAAACAAGCATAAACACTGATTAAGTGTTATAGGAGGGTCTGGGTCCGGTCGGGCCTGTGGGAAAACCGCTTGTGTCGTTCTGAAATCAGTGGCTTAAATGCTGTATAAATGAGAGGATGTCCGTTTCCTGTGTGTGTGACATCTTAGATCTGTGACAGCAGGTGCCTTTGGGTTCTGTAGGTGTGTGTGTGTAAATGTGTGTGTGTCAGGCTGTAAGACAGGCAGAGAGAGAGAGAGAGAGAGAGAGGCCAAGAAACTCATTTTGGCACAACATATTCCAAAATGAGGTTTTTGCAAAATCATAAAATTAACGTGTCATTGGCAAGTGGATTGAGAAAAATTAGTCACCATAAGTATTAATAATAAGTTAATATAAAATACAACAATTTCCATATTTGTATAGTCATTCATTGTATTTATAATACAATTTTAATGACAGGTAATGAATATGAAAAATGTATTAATGCAATGGATATTTCACATGTACATTATTTACATATAAAGCATCAGACTTTCATTAATAAAGTTTGACTTTATTATGCCCCATCTGCTTACTCACCAAAGCTAATTTATGCAAAACTTGAATGTGAGTGAATGTGAGTTTTGAGATCTGTAACAGAGCAGCAGTGACTGACTTGGCTTCTGTGGTTTGGGTCTGATGTAGTGACTGATTTCCTCTGGTGTGATTGATGTGAGAAAGAGGACTAACAGATGCATGATGGACGTGCTGCGGTCCTACTGCGTGTGTGGTGATGTCATATGTGCCGGATGTATCGCATTAAAGATTACCCACCCCACATATTTTTATTTATTAGAACTTGTATTTTAGTTGGAGGGAAATGAAACTAATTCTTCAGGTTTAAACATGAACATAAAATATTTCTCTTTTTGTGAATGCGTTTGTTTCGGCTGCTCATTTCAAAGAGCCAGTCAAATAAAAGCAAGGGTTCATTAATTCAGTTCGTTGCATTTATATCATTCATCCCTGAGGTTTAGTGGCTGGACTGTTTGAAACAGACGCCGTTCAGGGCTGTTGCTGTGGATGTGTTCAGCGTTGGGCTGGTGATGAGTTAAGCTGGAAATGATTGTACAGAAGTTGAAGGCAGCCAGTCGATGGTGTTTGTGGAAAACATGCCACTGAAGGCCAGAGAGCACAGGAAACATCAGCGCAGTCCACAGCTTCAAGCGCTGACCTTTACAAACACAACTGCTTTCTAATCATTTCTCAAACAGCCTCTCTTTCAGTTCTGCTCTTTCACTTCTGTGTTATGTGTGTTTATACATAATGGACCATATATAACTGTATGTATGTGTATATATGTATGTGTGTATAACCAGTCAAAATATATATTATTCGATTTATAAGGAGAAGGAAAACATATATGTAAGTGTGTGTGTGTGTCTACTGCCATTTCTGTTTGAAACATACTGTTGCAGGTTATTTGTGGAGCATGTTTTCTTTTTACGTTAATGATGTTTTCTTTACGTTGGTGATGTTTAAATTGTAAACACCTGTAAGAACAAACTATAAACACCGTATCATCTACGGTACCCAAACATGTGATATAGTGACAGATATTTTCTTTCTGTTTACAGACGGACATTTCCTGCCAAATCCGAGCCGACCTCTCAGGTTTTAAATCATTATATGAACGGACCTTTTGGAATCAGGGTAAAGTAAGGAGATTGTTTTGAACGCTCATCTGTTATTTACTCGCTCAATCAAACAAGTTTTCAGCTCTAAAATGTTAGTGTGGAAGATGCTGTGTTTTCTCCCTGTCGTCGACTCTCACAGGTGTGGAATACTAATGCAGACGCCGCAGCCTGTGTGATTATTTTAGCCTTCAGCTTCACTGCTGCTGCATGCGCCGGGGTGGATGAGAGAAGAGGGGGACAGGTGAGAGAGGACGAGAGGGATGTGTCTCAATCTTCACCTCACCCCTCTTATTAAATGGAAGCGTTGGGGAAACGTTCTTACAATCTAAAGTTGTTAGCTAGAGCTAGAGATTCCATTGGTCTTTAAATCCCACCTGTAAGCGCCGTTTGGTGGTTTTGTTGCCCTCAACAGATGGGATAATTAGTCTGCCACCCAAAAAGCTTTTTTGTTATTTTTATTCACAACTTGTGACCGAAGCCCCAGAGCAGAGGCCAGAGTTTGATCAGAGCTCATGAATATTTACATGAACACAAAGAGAGCTGAATTCTCTCGTGTGTTTGATAGTTTGCCAGTGTGTCACGTTACGCCGGACAGTCTCTGCATGCTAGATGTGTTTCAACGCTCGGGAGATTTTAAAATCATAAAGTCTTACGCTTGCCTTCCCACAAAGCACATGAAAATCTGTGACCAATGATGTGTGACTGGGGTCTTGTTTTAATAAATGACGACAACATTTCTGATCTGAATAAACATAATATTCAATGGTGCAGTAACTCCCTTCACAATTCACAGTAGCAAGTTTTTTTATACTTTGAACTGTTTGGTTTGATTTCCAGACAGACATAGAAGTTTGTCTTTCTTTGATAATGGTCCCGTCTACCAAAAGTTACAGATGGACGCAGCTTTAAAATAAGTAAATCATTTTAACATTGAATGCTTTTGTAGTACATTCTTGTTGTTTTATTTTTGTTTTGTCAGAGCTCAGCTGGGCTCCATTACTTTGTTTTCCAGAGAAAGAAAAAACTCACACAAGCTCAGACAAACATTGAAGTGAGTAAATGATTTTTTCCCTTCTTTAATTATTAATTACAGAAAAAACAAGCCTGGAGACTAATAAAAACTTCTGGCATGTGTTTGAAAGATTCATAAATCAAAATCATACACAAATATACAAAGTCAATCAGATCCGATCGCGTCGCTTCATTGCATGTCGTTGTCTGATGATGGCACACAGATCAGATGTCCCTCAGACCTGCAGGAGATGTGTGGAGAAGAACATGGTGGCCGTACTGCCGCGTTTCACGGTTCAGAGCTGCACTCATCAGCGTTGTGTGACGCTTCTTGGCACCATGTTGGGCTGCTTTTAAAGCAGGGCAAATGAATTCTGGCATTTTGTCCTTTCCATCATGTGTTGGCACAGAGATGGGCGCTGCTGGAGACCTGTTTGCTCAGTGCTAACAGCATGCTAATTAACAGAATGGCAGTAATGAGCTCATTTATGAGACATTAAAGATCCATGTTCAGGTATTAACGTTAATGCTGAAAACCGAAAAGAGAGAAATGCCTGAACGTTAACCTCACACAGGAGATGAATGCTGTCTCTGATAAAGGAGAGATGCAGTTAAATGTGTGTGTATATTTACTGCTGTGTGTGTGCGTATTGTGTATTTTTACACAGGTAAAGTTTTATACATTAGATAGTTTTATTTGTTTTACAAATTGTTTATGATCTCTCTTACAAAGAAGACAAAAACATCCTTCAAATTAAACAAATGTTTTAACATATAAATGTTAAGTAAACAGTCTGTTCGGTAGCTTTTCATTTAACTAAATATTATTATCATATTTTGTTAATGATTTTTAAAATGAACTCATTTGAAGCAGCTTGTCTTTGCAGCTTTTACTGCGTGATAAATTTGTGTCACAATCTCCTCAGGTTGACCTTTGACACCAGGAAGGTATGGGAATCATTTTCATCTCTTTTACATCTTTTTGTTTTGTTTTGTTACAATAAGATTAACATTGTTTGTTTACTGTTTTTCAGCACAAACCCGTCTCTCATTTGTGAGACAACTTACAGGTGAGACTCTGTGTTTAATATTTACTCTCTTTTAAAGTGTGTTGAATATGTGTTTTTAATATGTCACCAAACACAATATGAGACTCGAGTAAATCGCTGTTTGTGTCGAGTTCAAACTAAAAGGCACTTATATGTCATTTCTTCTTCCGGTTGCTGTCTAAAAAACATAAACCAGAAACAAATTCAAGTCAGTCACGACTTTCAGGCTGACAGAAGCTTCTGGAAACTGAAAGCTGCATTTTCAACATGGCAGCGACAGGATCCCGAGGCCAAACATTTCAGCTACGCCAAACCACGAGATGAAATGCAG
Source organism: Yasuhikotakia modesta (assembly GCA_036877545.1). Lineage (NCBI taxonomy): Eukaryota > Metazoa > Chordata > Actinopteri > Cypriniformes > Botiidae > Yasuhikotakia > Yasuhikotakia modesta. The sequence goes on from JBAJNP010009161.1 coordinate 16,384, forward strand.
AAAAGCCAACAAATGACTTTTCCTCTCCTTGGCTCGTTCTTCCTGCTCTCTGTCCATCTTTCTCTGATCCACATACACAATTTAATGAGGCAGCGCTAAAGTGCTTATTGTACCCTATTGAGTTCTTCCTAATTGGAGGTCTTGAGGGACAGAGATGCAACATCACTTGGTAATTTTATCCCTTTTTTGTCCTGGACTCTCTGGGAGTATTTGAGCTTCTAATGGTGTCTAAACTGTGTTGAAAGTGAGGAATGTTATCTGGTGACGAAAATGAGCTAATCAGCTTGTTTAATGGAACACTGGAGGTAACCGGGGCTGGATTGTTATAATATGTTGTTTAATATATTGGCCAGTCTTGGCAAGTTAATATCAACTGAACAAATGAACTAAAATCAGTTACTGAGTCAGTCCGTGCTAGTGTTAAATCTCAACACCCAACTCACAATTCCCAACAGTGAGGATTTATAATAATTTAAGCTGTAAATTGGCTTTATTTAATGTATGTAAAGTAACCTGTAATATTATGTTTCAAACAGAGGTGGCGCTAGAGACACACAAGTTACAGATTTGCAGATTTAAAGCAGTTAACCTACCAACTGTCTGACTGTATTTATTTTAATACATATGGTGTAAATAAACCTTTAACTCAGGGGTTAACTACATTTACATTAACTAGATGTTCAGGAGTGGCAGGTTATGTTAATTTACTTATTTGGTAAGTAGTGGAGTATTAAACAGGTTAAGTCAGCCAGTCATCGCGTCAGAATGACCCTGTTTAGGTGATCAGAGCCGGTCTAGCTGTAATTGTAATAATGGCTGCCTGACGGTACTGTAATATTTCTCTTACAGAAAACATCCCCAGACGCCTTTGGCCCAAAATTCTGATGGCAGCAGAACTCCAGACAGCTGTGGATGAACAAATGTGAGCAAAAGTGTGATGGCAAGCAGAAAATCTCAGGTGCGTCAATCACTGTATCATGCATGTTGATAAGTGCCCAACAACACGCATAATAGCAGCTGTTCCCTGGTGACGGGGTGAAGAGGGAGTAATGGTACCCCTGTGGGCTCATTTGCCCACAATGTCTGTGCAGGTTTAGGGCCAGACTTACTAAAACATGAAACTCGGCCTCTTTGCTGATCTGAGTCCCTGTGGACAGAGCAGCTCTAATGCAATCTATTACATACTGTTGCAGGAACCGGTGATGAAAGTGTGGATTTGGAAATGACCCAAGATGGAGAAAATGAGTTTTACAAGACCTGCTAGAAAAGTGCATGAGTTTCTTTTGTTAATCACACGTGATCACATGCGGGAACATGTTAAATTCATGTGTTGCATGACACTCATGAGCATTTGCACGTTGTAAAGTCACATGAAATGAAACGTTAGCGTTGCAGTGTGTGTATAAACGTTCCAAAACTATGTCTAAATTACATGTGATATTACATCTTACAACAGGCCTTAAGATTAACTAGAAAAGTTGTCGGTTACATAAACTGCTTAGATTAGTCCTACAAGTTAGTCGTCTGTCATTCATTAAGACTCATCATAACTAAGTCAGTTACATTAAAGGTTATATTGGTCTAATCTGAGTCTAAAAAGTAGGACTGATTGGTCTTAACTAATTGTTATTTGCTCAGACTAGTTCCTTAGACACAGTGTTAATCTGGCTTTGGCACTAAACCAGACTAGAATAGAATAATAGAGTAGAAGTGTGTGAGTCATGTTAGCTGTAATGTTTCTTGTTAAATGCTGAGAAGGGAATTAAAGCAACATTTACCATAAGAGAATGAAACGTACATTTGACCTGAGAGTCTGATTCAGAGACACCCTGCAGCTGCAGTGAAGGTCGTTTTTCAGCCCAGCCGTAACACGTCAGGCCAGACTTACTTTCTGCTCACTGAATGATGAAGTCCATGTCTTTGACCAGTCAATACGCTCTCATTAGACTCCTGTCTGTTCAGATCTGTCTCTCGTCATGTTTTAGCCCCCCAGAGCTCAATATGTCAGCCCTCAGCAAACCAGCAGATTTGAGATGTTACCTGCATCCGTCCTAAATGTGCCGTTTTTTAACTTTACGTGAGTCTGATTTTGAGAATTTCTTTGGCTGTTGTGGTCTTCTTCTTTATAACAAAACATTATAACATTATTCTTGCCTGTTAAATGTGCGTGTTTGTGTGAGCGTGCATGTGTGTGAGGACACAGGAGTGTGTTTGTGTGAGCGTGCATGTGTGTGAGGACACAGGAGTGTGTGTTTGTGTGTGTGTGTGTGCACGTGTGAGGACACAGGAGTGTGTTTGTGTGAGTGTGCG
>JBAJNP010009162.1:0-18689 GCA_036877545.1 Yasuhikotakia modesta
AAAATTGTTAGCAGAAAAATCACCACTTGTGTTTAAATCCCAAACCTCAACTAATTACCAGACCAGATTGTTCTTCCACAGCAAACAATGTTCTGATGTTCTCAGAGACTGAAATGTAAAAACTGGGGCCCTGAGGATATTCACTAAGATCTCAGATACTGTTGTAGGTCTGCGGATGCCATATTTATCAATTCAGCTACAGAGAATCAGCCTTTAAAAGAGAAACTGCCATTTGAAATCCCAAAAGTCCCCAATTCTCCTCTCGGTTAAACATCAATAACGCAGTGGCTGGCTTGTCTTTTAATACGTGTTGGTGTTCTAGAAGCTGTCAGAATCGATGTGGTTCTTCAGCTCTGATCAGAAGCTGTGAGGTGGTGTGGTCTCCAGTAGAGATGAATATTTGATATTTCTCTTGATAAAAGGCCTAACAATTTGAATTATACAGGAGACAAGCCCCCCCAGAGCACGCCCAGAAACCATGGTATGTTACATTAAATATTTACCTGTCATTTAACTCCAAAATGCCATATCCACTTACAGGGGGGCTGACCTTTGACCTTGTCGTGCTGGTATGAGATTCAGAGGAACCTGGGCAGATACAGAGAAACCTTTACACAAATTCTAATAAGAATCATCAGCAAAGATATTCACCAGCTTATGTTGTGTTATGAAATGCTAGTGTGCTAGTGTCCCTACTGGGCTTTAAAACTAGCTTAACCAAAGCTTGGTCAACCAGCCTAGCAATAATACATTAAGCATGTCTAAGATGATAATTTTGTGAACATTTTTAAGGGACTAACAGTTAAAATGACTAATGCCTAAAAACTAAACAAAAACAACAGAGACAGACTGAAAATGGAAAGAACATATTCTTCATAATGTACAATAAAACAACAATTACAAAAACTTACATTACATTTGACAAAGGATTTTAAGCATTTCTTTAAGTTAGAAACTGCATTTGTATGCCAATTCCTGCATAAAAAGATTTTGTGTGTGGGGTGGGACCAAAATGGCCGCAGAGGGAACCGGCTATGAGACTTTAGTAGATGCCATGATGATTAGTGTCAAGATATTTTAGGACTGTTTGGGGCAACATGAAAAAGTAAAGCTCTAAGCACTCAAAAAACCTCACATAGTATATGCTCAAAGACAGAGCATTCTTTCCCTGATAGGAGCGCTTCAATAAAACGAGAGCCATTACAAGCCCTGATGCTGGGCTGCGATCTCTACAGCAGGTGTTTGAACAGGAGCAGGTCTGACAGGTGTTTGGTGAGCGTTTCCATGGCTGCATCAGGGCTCAGAGCACTGCAGATTTTTGGAACCCTGATTTAGAAACACAAGGTCAGTGTCCTCCGGCTCACGAGTCTAAATTGGGGAACATGTTTGGGTTCAAAAGCCTGCTGAAACTAGAACAGTGAGTCCTAACATACCTGAAGGGCCATACCCAGAAGGCACAGGCAGTTCTGGCACTAATAACTAACTGGGTTAGATAACCAAACAGACCACTTAGAGGGAAATACACCAAGACGGTTTTGCATCTTCTAATAAAGCCATTTACTTGTTAAGTATTAACATGGTTTTTAAGTGCCTGATTTACATTTGTATTGTATTGTGTCTTCTCAGTCTATAGGCCTGGTCTGTCTTATACTTCAACTCCAATGAAACCTGAATTTACATATATATAGCTTTAAATTTGATGTAATTACTTCCGTATATAATTGTGCAGACATCACATATGGTGAAAGCTATGTTTAGCATGCTAGCGTGTGTTATTGTTAATGCACTAGTTAGCAGTTGCAGGAACTGGGATTACAGTGTTTCTGCGTGTTTTATTTTTAGTTAATTATAGCGAGTTTCCTTAAAACATCTCCAGTCTAGCTTACTGGTTAATTTAATGCTAAGAAATCCCACTTCAAGCGAGTGTCATCACTGAAACAAAACAATTACAAAAAAACTGCAATATGCCATTTTTCAGTACATTAATTCCCACACAAAAGAAACATGTTTACACTGAACAGAAATACAGTACATTTATTTCAACACAATAATAGGGCCCTGCACTATCTTGTGAATATAATACCTGGTTAAACTTAAATGCAGATGCTTAGTGCCAAATAAATACCACAGAATACCAGAAAATGCCAATTTTAGACACCGCACATCTATTTTTGTTGCTTCATTTCTATTTTAAAATGTCTCCCTGGCTGAGACTGAAATTAGGCCACTGTATCAATAATTCTGCTGCGAAGGGAAAGATTTTCTAGATTATTTCATTTCATTTGAATTAAAATCTGCAAAACTGGGTTAATTAGATGTAATTAATTAATGTAGCTCTCTACGCTTATGAAAAATAAAAGATTTTAACACGGCGGGAGAGTTTTTTCCTCACGTTTGAAGAACAGAAGGTTGTGTACTGACAGAATCAGACAGGAACTTGGAGAAAACACTGAGAATAAAAACTGTGTTTTAGATGCCAGCACAAGACATGACAAACTGATTGACACTTTTACTCAGTGTTATGGTCTGATGTTCCCGTTATGGACTTTTTTTAAACTTGTCTGGGAAAAACACCAGAACAAATGATAGACCGACTGTCACGAGAAACACGGGCAGCTATGAGAGCGAGATAAAAACTGAGAAAGAACCGTGATTGATAAGTCTTTATTCGGTTATCCTTGTTCAGTTACAAATTTCTCTGTCTTTCTTTTATCCAGTTATTGAAATGTACAGTAATTCATTCTCAGTGCTCGATCGATACAAGCGCTGGGTCATAATAAATGATGTTTCACTGCACAAAAGTTTGCATGAGCTCTGAGTTTTGGCCCATAGCTGAGGACAACTCTGCTGATGAGGCATGAACCATGTTTGCTAATTTGTAACAAATGCATTTCGTGCTTTGACTTTATCTCTCTCTCCCTCTCTCTCTCCCTCTCTCTCTCTCTCCCTCTCTCTCTCTCTCTCTCTCTCTCTCTCTCTCTCCTAAAAGGGGTTCTGTCAGTAAACAGATTCATAAATTACCAGCATCATTAATATAATCGTTTCTATGCACAGCAAACGCTCGTGAAAGTTCTCACAGACCTCACAGCTTGGAAAAAAGTCAGCAGATTTGATAGGTCGCAGTTCTCAGCTGCACTGCAGCTGCATTGCAGCTGCGGCCAGTGTGACATGCAGCATGTCAAATGTTTGAGTGCTTTAGCAATTTATGTCTCGCTCTGTATATTCATTTACAGTGTCACCTGCACACTTGATTTTGCTAACTATATTACAGTTAACTATGCATACTTGCATACTCAGAATATATATATTCCTGTCTTTCAGTAGTTTACTTACTGATATTATCTCCTGCACTGCTCAAGTTGTCTTTGTTACTTAAATTATGTTAATATAATGTTTAAATACTCTTGTAAATACTTTGCACAGTCTTTGCACATTTTATTGCTGGCTGTATCCCGCATTTAAGATGTATGTGACTACAATCTTATGAAGTTTCCATTTAAAGTAAGTTATGTCTGAACTTTCCATAAGTCCAATGGGAAAAGCTGCGGGCCAGATTCAAACTTCCAAACTTACTAAACAACTTTTAGCAAATAATAAATTTCTGTGCAAAAACTTGCAATCCATCTTAAATTAATATAAATATTATTTATTGTACTGCACTCATTATATTAATCATTTCAGCACAAACACATCCTTTCTATGCAAATGAGGCTTACTATAGATTTCCCTTATTCACAAAACACTGCATTATATGCTAAACAGGCACAGCTGATCAAACCTGTATATCTCGGTTTATCTCTGACCACTATAGAATCTTTAGGAGGACTTAAACTTTAATGTCACCTTAAATTCACCCCTCCAGGACTCAGACCCTTTAAATCAAGTCAGAAGTAAAAGGCAGAAGGGTCCAGAACTACATGTAGTTACGTGTGAGTCTGCATGTGTTGTGGACTCAGGCTTTAAGTCCAGTTTAAGAATGAGTGATGGCTTTATGGCTGCAGTAATTACCCAGCTGGTTAGAGTAATTAATGAGCCTGTGTATATCCTACGTCTGCAGTTGGCCGCCCTGAATGTAGCCTGAGATTAGCTTAAGTTTATGTTCACTAATGTAGATAAGAGATCTGGGTGGGACATTAAATACAGGTTTCAAATTAGCAATAAAGAATAACGGAAACCATAACTCGGTGCATTATCTACTCAGCTAAACATAGAATGTTACACAATGCTATATTATATAATGTCTGAACAATGTAGTTGGAAGCTACTAAAGAATGTGACAGGGGCTGAAAAGAGTAAAGAAAAAACGTTGAAATAACCATAATTAGCTGTCCTGTTCTAGCTGGTCTGGTGAAATAAATAGCAAAAGATGTGTCATCTTGAAAAAAAGGGGGGCAGGTCTTTTACAAGTGTAGTCCATTTTGTTTACTTCTAAAAAGGTGAGACGTGTCATATTAAACCACATTTCTGTGAATTCCTGTTTAGCACTGGGGGTCTTGGTTTTAGTCCGGTAGGGTGATTCTGGAGGTGAGGCTATATGAAGACAGGAAGTGTCTTAAGCTGGCAGGAGACTGGCAGCTCAGTAGTTAGGATGTTGGGAATGCTGTGCTCCACCGAACTTGAGACATCTAACTGAACTTTGAATGAAAGCAGAACCATGACAGAAGAACTTGACCCTGGCTAGTAAACTCAGATCCTTCTACACATCAGATCCTCTTTCAAATACTCATTGAATTATGTGAGTATTAATGCATTTAAATTAAAGGAACCGTTTCCTCAAAAATACAAAACTAGAAAGGTAGTTAGACAGCATATAAGTAAATACTGAAGCACTTTAAGGCAGGGCAGTCATCTAGGTAACACAGCTAGTCATCTTTTATACATAGCTAGCATTTAAATCCAGTTGCTTAAGACATCTCTAAAATACCAACTAGTTCTTAACCTTTAACTAATAGATAACCTTTAAACATGATGATAAGCTCACTAAACCCTTACTTCCTTTCAGAATGATGCTAAATGTCATTGCTTTGGTCTGTACAATAATGCAAACAGTTAAAGTAAATAGTTAAAGGTGTGTAAAAGGTGCACTGTCTCTTTAAGATAAAGTTATCACTGTTGTCATGCATAAAACATCTGTAAAGAGTGATGGGCCATTTCTGTGAGTGACAAGAAATTATGAAACACATATAGAAGTAAAGATGGAAAAACAGGCAGGAGGAAGAGACTGAAAGTGCTGCTGTCTGAATGTTTGAGGGCAGGAGGTGCCCATCGGTTAAAGTCTGACACTTCAAAGTGGTAAGAAGTGCGTTTGATGTAACACAAGTCTAAAAGCAAACAACTGTCTGTCTGTTTCTGTGCCACATGCATTTCTCATGACCCTGTAGACATTTAAACTAATGCACAAACAAACTCATGCACAATCACCAGTTTCCCATGTGTGTCCCCCACTCCTATCTCTAAAGAGCTTTTAATGGTTGCCATATTTGCGTCTTATTCCACATTTTCTGAAATGCACGAGAAAACACGTTTGAACCCTACATGCTGCGTTTCGTGACATTACATTTATAAATGATTTAATGAAACTCCTCAATTGAAAACAATGCGGAGGAAAATGAAAGAATTGAGATGGGGTTACCGTGGCAACCCTTTATGAAGAGAAGCAGGTGGGCTGCAGACTGGCAACAGCGCGGTTTGCTGTTCTTCATACAAACAAATAAAGGGTAACGGCCGCATAACAAAGGCAACAACGGTAAATCTACATGCAATAAAAACACGTCCTCCGGACACGGTTTACATTCAGTAAGGGCAACATAACATTTAGAAATATTAGATCATTAATGTGCAAAGAGAAAATGCAATCGCCATGGTGATCCAAACTGATGAGAGAGATGATTAATGCAAATCTCTGGAGTTTAAGTGAATGCCGAGTCATGTTCAACATAAAATGTATGTCTGCGTGGGTGAGAGAGAGAGAGAAAGGGTTTATGTCTATTTTGTGGAATATTATTTAAATGCAAAAATTATAAACTTCACATTTAACATCTGAATTCAAAACCAAAGACGGCGTCTTGTCAGTCAGTGTCATTTCACAGACGTTTGCAAATATGCATCTTATAAAAAACTGCTTTCAGACAAATTGCCAAGACACCACAAAATGTCTTACAGTGATAATTAAGGAGATATTTACTAACTGCAAAGCTTTTCTACAATTTACAGTACAAATGAGGTTCTAAGTGTACAATTAAAACAAAAAGGGCAATTATAAATGAATTAACTTCTCAAATTCATGCCCGGTTTTTTAATAATTGTGAACTGTAAACTGAAAACACAAAACTGTTATTATAAAGAAATCTGGATTAAAACATCTGCCAAAGTCATATATTTAAATGTAAACACCGGATTCAGAAGTGAATTCACCTCCATTAAATTCCTGTTAATGCAGAATTATACAGCTGAACGCAGAATATTATTATACAGCTGAACGCAGAATAATTCTCCATATTAAATAATATAGATATATTAGAAACAGAACACATTAAGGGATCGTAGATTTGTGGCTGATTAATTGTAGATTGACTTGATTAATTGCTGGTTAATTGAAATGTTAAAGCACATTTTACTGTGCTTAAACTACACACACATCATTCACAAAGACTCTCTCTCTCTCTCTCTCTCAGTGTAAGAGTTTTAGAGTGGCTTTAACTGAGCGAACTGTAAATGTAGTTTTTACCTGCACTGTCATTCTTGTACATGACAGGCACTAATTAATTACAGACATTAAACTCATCTTACATCAGCTTTTTAAACACAAACTGTGTCCCTCAGTTTCACTCTATTCTTTCCTGTTTCTTGTCTCTCTCTCTCTCTCTCTCTCTCTCTCTCTCTCTCTCTCTCTGTCTGTCTTTGCTCTGATATGCACAGCCTGGTCTAAATCGATCAAGCTACTAGTCAAGACGTGCTAAGCTAAAGATCAACAGGGCTCAGACACGCACACACAGACACGCACACACAGACGCACACACACAGGACACACACAGGACACATGCACACACACAAAGGACACACTGACATACACACACACGCACACACACCGCAGGGAAATGCCAGTCTGATAGAGACATACGAGAATCATTACAGACACAGAACAGAATAGAGGGTCAACGAATCAATCTGCCACTTAAATATAACAGACAAACCTTTTAAACCTCATATTTTCATCACGCTCTGACCAAAAGTCATTTTTCTGTTCAGAATTAGGAGTCTGACTTCCTACAATATTCATAATGTAAAAGTTGGGCTGCTGGAGTAATAAGAATCGATAAAATATGGCCCTGACATATTCTTTAAACATGACATTGAGTCGATATCATGACACCAACCAACAATATAATAACAAGAATAATCAGAACCTCATTATCATTATTATTAAGGGCAAAGCAACCATTATAACAGAAGATGGGAGGAGGAGAATGTACGGATGAAGAGCAAGCAGAAATCTATGGCTATAACATCCACTTACAGCAAAAACTATTGCCACACGGGTAAGATCATTATTATTATTTCCAGCCCATGTTTAAAGCACAAGTAATACAATTTAAAAGTGATGTCATATGAGTTTTGCTTCAAATAAATAAAACATGATTATGAAACGCATAGCTCAGGTTTATTGTGACAGTATTGGTTTTTTGAATCCATGGCAAATTTCCACCCTTAATATATGTCAAGATATTGAATGCGATATTGAGATATTGAGTATATAAGTGCTGAATACGGTATAATAATCTGCCCTCACCGCTAAATAAATGCAAAAGCGTTTTAAACTCTTAAAGGTTTCTGCTTGCCCGAGAGCTTATAGCGTCACTGTCAGCATTTAATCAAAGCGACGTTTGGTTTACGTTCCTTTCATATCAGGTAAAACTATCAGCGTTTAGAGTTTCCTGTTTCTCTTGTTCTCGTCCTCCTGAAGTTCTAATAATCACTACAATTAGGGCCGAGTTAATTAAGGTCTTCAGCTCTGTCTCCTGTTCACGTCCAACAGTACAGATACAGCGAGAGAAGGCGATAACACCGCACACACAGCCAAACAAAAACCATTAACCTCCAGACCAGGACTTCAAAAACCAACCGGAATCTGTTAAATCTTCGCTTGAGTGCCAAAAGTTTTTTATTTTAATGAGAATCAGTACGTTCTCATTTATGTTCTCGTAAACCGAGTCAAATCAAGTGTTTACAAAACCGCTAGTCTAATGCTAACATTGTGGCTCATTACCACAGTAAAACAGGGCTAATGTCCATGGAAACACAATTATATCCTCAATCAGCAGATGGCTGAAGCAAAACACAATCGATATCTCACTGATATTACAGGGTAGCAGTGCTAAGATGTAGCAAAGTGGGGAATGAACTTCCTGTGTCCTCTTTAAAGGAGAACAAAAATAAAAATTGTTTTTATTTACCATAATTTCTTTCAAACCTTTATGACCTTGTTTCTTTTGTAGAACACTGGAGGACACATTTAGCAAAATATCTGAACTGTTTCAACTCCTCCTTACAGTGAAAGTGGATGGGGACTAGAAGCATTCAAGCTAAAAATAGTCTGTACCCCTTGTGCGCTATACTTTAAGTCATACAGCCTTGTACAAAAAAAGGGGCTGAATCGTAAGCAATTATTCACTGATTCTCTTGCTTGACAAGACACTTACATTGTATGGAAAGACTAGCTAAAGCATTCAGCTATAAATAACCCCTTTCATGTGCCACAGAACTGAGGAAAGTCACAGTTTCAGTGGACATGAGGGTAAGTAAATGATGTCAGGATGTTCATTTTTGGCTGAATTATTCCTTTAACCCAGTTTCAGACACTGGAATCTGTCTCTATGGAGTCCATAAGTCCCGTCTGAATCTTTACGCACCTGCCCTTCAGTACCTGCAGGAGACGAGGGGCGACAGTCATCAGAATTCACTGCCAGACAACCAATAACAAAGAACATAATTTGCCTTAATGCAACAATTTGTCTAACAATCAACGCAATTACATTGATCATTATGACAGGGCCCTGGATTCAGGGATCTCAGGTATGCGGTGCGTTCCCGCAGTCTGCAAGACATTACCTGACAGAAAAATCCAGGTACATGCTTTCGACAAACACAAATATTTGCGGTGAAACAATGCTGCAGTGAGCACTTGTCAGGATTTGCTTGTAAAGTGTTTAATATGTAAAGTTTTGCTTCCACATACTGATAAATTGGCCTCTCGTTCTCTCTCGCCTGAAAAAGCAGGTCAGGCTGAAAGAACAAAATACTCCCACACCGCATCGCCAAACACACACACTGAACACCCCATAATACTCACACACATGTAACTATTTTTAAAAACTACTGTTCATATTTCATCCTTTCCTAAGTGGAAAATTAATGTAAATTCGTAATATATTTACATTGCACAAAATAACACAAGGAAAACACATCGTGAGCACGATTCAAAAGTTTTACAATTATATGCTCAACAGGCCTTGATGTCGTTCTCCTCTGTTACTATGGCGACACTGCGGAAAATCCCAGACACACTAAGAGGTTGTTTCACATTGTCAGTGTTTTGAGTCACCATGAGGATAAAATGAATTAAATTAAAAATCTATTTATTTTTATGCACAACCATGTTGCAGGTCAATGATGGGTCATGCTTACATTTTAACATCATTGCATTTTTGTCCTTACTTTACTTTTGTGCAGAGGTTCTGTTGTGATGTACACTCGAGTTTGTGTACGAGTCAAAACAAACCGGCATAAATTTCAGCTTGTTGGTCTCTGGGTAACATTTATGATGCAATTCAGCAGCTGAGATAATCTTAAATCAGGATTTTTACAGTCCCTGGAACACAAAAATGTGGTAAACAGAAAGGCAGTGTCTTTGTAATAGAGAAAAAGAGATGATTGGTTAAGATGTGGTTAAAATTTGACTTACCTTAAACTAAAATCTAATGTCTTGTTATCAGGGCTTAGCTGTGTTCACAAACTGTGTAGTTTACTGCAAAACATTTTCAGCATTCTGTAAACTGTATTAAACAATGAGAGAAATGATTATAATACAAGTTGCAACACCAAATAGTGACATTTTTATTTATAAAGTAAATACTGCAAAAAATATCTGAAAATTCTTACCAATAGCGAATGATGTCATAATTAATATATCAGTTAAAGCCTGTGTTCTTTTATTAAAAGCTCCAGGAATCAATAGCTTATAGTAAGTGTGAAAACAAAAGCGAAAGTCCTATTCTGTCGGCAGTCACTAATTAGATGATACAAGCTTTGAATGAAAGACTACCACAGATTCATGGATTTTTTTAATGATACATCCTTGAGAATTGAGGAACGAAATAAAGAGCTGTGTCAGGCATGGATTTTTTCAGTTTTTAGAAAAACAGATAAAATTTCTTTCATGCCCTGAATGTGCCAAGCAGATAAAGAGAGACAGAGAGAGAGAGTGAGAGAGTAGATGTTTAGAATGTTTCAAACAGTAGAAACACATGAAAATATAATAATAATGTATTATTATATTTAATCATCATTTCTTCATTGTCTTATGAAAATAGAAGTATTTCACTGAAATAAAAAAGTTCAGAATTACATTGATACATATATTCCATTTAAAAACCTAGTAAACACACAAAGGCTTTTTAAATGTTGCATTAACTACTTAATAATGTCTTTGATATATGATATATAATGTTAAAATACACTCTACCAAGGTTTCTACATAAACTTTTTGGGAGAACTTGCATGAGAATGTAGGTTGTGTAACAGTACGTTAGCTAACGTTCTGAGAACATTCCCTATTAGCCGGGACACTTCCTGTATTCTTTGTGGAAATGAAAATCTCAGTTTGCATTGCAATGGAGCCAGAATAAAATACACAAAACAGCAGATCATTCCCTTATAAGGGCTCATGACAGTAAGGATGCTGCCTTAGAAGACAGCTCCCTGTGTAGGCAGCTCAGTAGGTTTTGGAACATGGTCAAGCTGCACCATTCAGATGCTCATTTGAACCAATCACTGCAGCGCTAGCACAGAATTAGCATGAGACCTCAGACTCAACACCAAACTGACCTGACATTAAATTAGCCAGATTAGCCAAATAATTTCATGCTAACTGTAACAGAAGAAGTTGGAAGAACCGTCTCCATTTTTCACCACGAACCGCCGCCAGATCAGTTTCTGCACTCAGCCAAACAAAACTCCCTAAATTTGAGGAAGAGAGGAGAGGGTGTTCATTATTTCAAACCAAAGAGGCAGGCGGCTCTCGCACGCTGTTTTTAATGATTCAGTCAATCAGAGAATGTTTGTCAGCACTTTATATCCACCCACAGAGCTCCACACTCAAGACTTACAAAACACAGAAAGCGTTACTTGATGAGGTCAGTCCTCCAAAGCGGGAGAATATGAGTTGTTTATCAGATTTCTTTCGCTGTGTGTGTGTGAGGTGGAGAAAGAAAGAAATAACTATAGCCTCAAGGTCAGAATGTAATTATATAAGCTCTGATAGACAGCTCTGTGGTCTACATTTCCACACTGTAAACTACGGGCAGACAGGCAATGAGTACGTCTGCTTAGACTTTGACTGGATCTAAAACTGGGTCTGTTTTACGTTATATAAGCTTTGAAAATACATTTTAACTAATACTGAAAATAAGCATCGCATTAACGCCTGCGTCTTTGCATGGCAACACGCTTCCTCGCAATACGCTGTATGCAAGACACAGTACATTAAATATATAGATCGTCTAAACAGTCAGTATTTATGATGCAGAGAACATATGGAGAACATATTGCCTTCCTGGCAATACATACTGGATGGTGTTCTAAATCTGCTGAGATTGTGAAGTGTGACACTTTGCCATCCCATAAAGGCCTGGAAACATATTTTTACTATGTCTCTGCCCACACAGCCTCCTTTATAGATTTCAGCACATACTATAAAAGTACTGCAATTTTGACAGGCTGTGTGTGTGTGTCTGTATGCATATTAGCTTCCATCCACACCTGGGCCAAATTAGGGGGACGTCACGCAAGCCCACAGCAACAGCTCTCATCAGCACCATCGACAGCATCATTACACAGCGCTGTGCAGAGCCTACTGCTAATTTCAGCACCGCGGACAGCCCCGCTCAGCTTAGCACAAGCGGATCAGCACCCTTGACATTTCAGCCTGATTTCAGCACCCGGAGAGCTCCACATGTGGTTCTCCCACATGCTTAATGCATGACTCAATAAATGATTTGGCGTTTATGAAGGTCTTGTGTTTTCATGCATAATAGGAGTGGAAATGCTACGCAAGGCCTCTGTGCTTCTTACAGTAATTATCCTCAACAACCAATCAGGATTGAGATCAACGTGATCTTAAGCAAATAGCTTAAAGCTAGACATCTCAGCTAGAAAATAGATACATTTTAAACATCATAAACAATGTAAATAAAAGGTTTCACTTCTAAAGATTTTAAAGATGAATATAATCTAGATTTTCTATTGTGAAAAATGCTGTTTTTCAAATCAGATATGAAGACTAATGAAATATAGATCTTTAATCTATGCACTAATGGTCAGTGTGGATTACAGGAATTGCTTCACGTTTACTTATCAAACTGAGGAGGAAATTAAAGACTTTACAAAGTCAAGATGAATCAGATCCTTTATTCAGGCTTATTTACTCAGCGAGTCATTTTTTGTCTTTTGGTCAAGCGTTATTAATTAAATCTTGGTGTGGAGCAACAATTGAATAATAATCTGTCAGAGATCAAATTGGTATTTCATGCTTTTAGAACGAGAACAAAGAGCTGTGATGGGAATAACATTTTAAGCCATTTATGCTCTAGAAGCCATCATCACTAATTCTTTTGCTCAAACCCCTAACCTCAAGTATTTACCTCAATCCCTAACCTCAAGTATTTACCTCAATCCCTAACCTCAAGTATTTATCTCAAATAACTCATTAAAAACTGAGATTTCTCTGCTGTTCTTTGTATATGCGCAGCTCACAGACGCCTCATTCTGAACGTTCAAGTAAACTCCCTGAGGAACTGGGTCTATATTAGGGGCTGAGCTGAGTCTGTCACAGTCTGCATGTTATTTGTACCTACGAGGTTCGCAGGTAGAGGTCTATCAAGGTGGCGTCAGCAGATATCACACGCTGCTTTAAGGAGCTGTCTGTTCTAACCGCTTAGACATCCAGAGGCTAGTATGATCTTCCCAGAAGCGCCGCACTCAACATCTCCACTGTCTTCCTTTGCCAGACTCACCAGCTGCCTGCCAAGCCAAATGCAGGAGAAATATGAGCCTGACATATTATCAAGCCCAGCCTATATGCCTGTTCCTCTTGTCAGACAGAGAAAACAGGAAACAAACAGGAAGGACAAAAGAGAGACAAGGAAGAAGATAAACAGACATTGAAGAAATAATTCACCCTAAATCCAAAAACTGTGTCATTATTTACACACCCTCCTGCTGTTGCAAACCAGTAAGCTGTTATTTTGACTGGGGAACACAAAAAGTAGAACATTTTATACTGTTTTTTACTACACAACAATGGTTTGTAGTAACTAAAGCCTGTCACTGCCAAACGAAAACAAAAAAACATCATACAAGTTGTTCGTGCAACTTGCGCATTTTAAGTCTAGTGCGTTTCCGCTTTGAAAAATGTGGAGCTGATGTCAGTGTTGCCGCTGCACTCCAGACCACTGTGATCTCTGAATAATGAGTCTTTAAAATGTTCCACAGACAAAATAACAGCATATAGATGGAACAACAAGATGGAATTTTCATCACAAAGGAGAGACAGAGTCTGTGTGGCTCTGATCTCTATAGATTCAGTCATTAGAGGGAGAGGAATGATGAGGATGAACAACCAGAAGGATATTGATGAAGTAATCAGTGACACTGCAGTCATCAAAGAGAAGAGAGAGAGCGTGAGAGAGAGAGACAGACAGACAGAGAGACAGACAGACAGATGGGGGGCAGACAGAGAGAGAAACAGAAAGGGGGAGAATTAGACAGAGAGAGAGAAACAGGCAGAGGTAGAGGGACAGACAGACAGAAAGAGGCAAAGAGAGAAATATCTATATAGGGAGAGAGGGAGACAGACAGACAGAGAGAGAGAACTCTCAGAAACAGAGAAATGGGTAAGAAACACAGAGAAGACAGACAGACAGACAGACAGACAGATACAAAAAATGACAAGCTGATTCTTCTGTCCAGATCACCCCATTAATATCACATGAAAAGCACTGAGCAGATTTACATTTCCTTACATTAAACAGCAAATCCCTCAACAGACATGTTTCATAACCCAGTTTATGAGTGTGCTCAGCAAAAACTGAACTGCAAAGCATTTGGGAAACAAACCGACATGCTGACAAAGCTCAAGACCGGACCCATGTGGAATCTGGGCCCAAAAAGCCCTGCAGAAAAAATCCTCAGAGGAAAAAACACTTGAAATTCCCTAAATTCCTAAAATCATTGCATGTTAGATTTGAAATATTGTGGCTTATGCTTTCAGCTGCCAGTAGTTTTCTTAGCTTCATTTACCACACATCCAAGTCCATCTGTAAACGTTCCACCTCAAATCTGTGCAGAAAAAGCAAAAAGAAAAGCTAATTTCATCTGGGCTGCTGACAAACACGGATGATGAACACAAACAAAGTTTAAGTTTGATTCATTTACGTCTCAAAACGTATTTAGAAAGGCGTTTTCAGTTATTTGACATTCGTTCACAACGGCTTCCTTGATTTGATAGATTAAAGCAAAAATTGTGTTCGTTATTTCTTTTGTCACATTCAGTTTGTCACATCACATTTTAATCTAATGTTATGTGTCACTGAACCAGTCTCAGCTTGATTTATTGTTCCGCTGGAAGCTGCAACACTTTATCCTTGTTCATTTTTTATTACAAAACCGTTATCTCATTGTGTTTTTAAAGTAAGGCCACGCTTATGTGTCCTTATGTGTCTTGCAAATTTTCTTTCATCCAATCATTGCCACCCCCCCATCTCTCTCTTTATCTTTCTCTCTGTCTTTCTCACCATCTAATTTTTGACAGTTTTGAGTTGGACTCTAAACTGCACCATGAAAAAAACTTGCCAGTGTTTTGTCAAACTCTTCAGTCTTGTCTGTCACGAAAACGTGAGAACACACAACAGCACCTGTTTCTGCAGTTACTGCTGCGACTTATGCTTGAGATTTAACACAGAAATCATTAAACTCAGACTCACTTTGCTGATTACAAAGAGCCAACAAAGAACAATAGGAACATATTACAAAATGCCCTTTTTATAGCAATAACAATGTGATTTATTTGTTGAGCCTGGGTCATGCTGTGAGCCATTTTATCAGGTGGTCTAAACAGGATTTCTCAGTTGTCCAGTTAACTTCTCAGGGGGTCAAAACAGGAAATATCTGCGGATAATGGACGTACTGGTTTATTTTGGTGACCAAATGTATAAAGGTGACCAAACTGGTTTATTTAATGGACACTGGTGACCACACCTTTAATTTTCAACATGATCTGCTAAATTAATCCCAGTTATTATTAGCTACTTTTTACTGAAGCTTCCATTCCTGCTAATTAAAACACAGAATTCCCACACGCTTTAGGCTTGTATGTATTCATATCCAAAAACGATAACTGGACTTAGATTGATTTGTGTCTTCGTTTTCTTATTAATAGGATTATACGCGCATAGCAAAGCTGATCCCAGATCAGCATTCTTTGACTGAAGCTCATGACACAAACAGGCTCGGAGCGCTTGTGCCCTCAGAATACCTGCAGCTCCTTAGCAGGTCCGGGATTGCAGCTTAAACATGAATTGACGGCTTAAGTTTTATCTTTGCCATCCAGGTCTACAGCAATACAAATCACAGATCATACACACACACGCTATATTTGAGCGGCTGATCAGACACAGTGACAAGGTTGCGTTGTATTTGTACTAATTAAAACCGCACACATCTGCTATTGTGAAGCCTGACCTGAATAAATAAACCTTACTGTGACCCACACGCTACAGACTGACATCTGACTTCCTGTCGCCAAATCACCCTCTCCGCCTGCAGTCATACGATTTCATCTGAGGCGAGATGGTGAATTAATGCGCTCAGGATACAGTTTCCTCTCCTCGCCTGTAAGCTCAGCCTCTTCACATGCTGGATTATAAAGCTTTATTTGATTTACTGTGGTCACATCCTTAGGCTGTGATGTCAAAAGCACACTTTAATGACAGAGTCTCGCTCACATTCACAACCGAACAAGGTGTGGTGCAAACACACTCATCTCTTAGCGTCAAACACACATTAACACAGTAAAATCACTAATACTTCTACACGAGGTGAATAAATTGGCTTATTTTTTTAAGCAAACCAAAAGATCATCCATTTTTACATTCATTGGTCTTCTTTTCAGCATTTCAATTCGCTTTATCGCACTCCTAGTCTCAACTGCGCCTTCAATTACATAAAACTAGATAGACTTCCTAAATCAACTGTTGATAATTGCAACAAACAGAGAAAGATAAAACAAACAGGAGTTCAAAGTCTGGCTGTGGGTAGGGAATAAAACCTGATCTCTTTTGAGTTTCTCCATGTGCTCCAATAGCAGAGTCAAATATTGTTAGCTGATTAAAAGCAGCATTTGATGATGGAGGATAGCAAACGCAGTCAAACAGCATTAGCCGCTTTCAAAGGCTGAGACATTTGGCTTTTGTTCGCCTCTGTGGCTTCGCAGCGTGTGTCAGGCGCTGCCCCGCTCAAGCAGGAAACACGCAGTGACATTTCACCGCACAACATCTGGAGAACCAGCTACATTCTCAATCCTTTTCCTGGCGTTGCATCATACGAGTTACTAAAACACTCCTATCGTGTTACACAATTAACTAAATAATAATCAGAAGAGTGTGTGTGGGCTGGGCGAGGGAAAATGACTGGTAATTATTTGTATAGCATAATGCATATCTTTGATCCGCCGTTTACATTTGTGTGTTATTAAACAAAACAAGCAATGAGGGGTTAATACGCTACACTGTTTAGGACAGTAGCTCCAGTGAAACTATAGTAAAATGACTATAATGGACATGATTGGTTTAGAAATGCAGCAACTACAATAAAAATGTTTATAATATTCCACTAATTTTTCACTTTTTCCACATGGCAAAATAACTGAGTGAATAACTTAACAAATGTTAAAAGTTTAAATTCACTTGTTATTCATCTCGCTTGTTGCCTCAGTGCATCAATGACTGTTCTAGTCTTTTGTGATAGTTGTGTATGAGTCTCTGGATTGTTTTGGGCAGTAAAGCTGTCCATTGTTCTTGAGAAATAAAAGCCTGCAGGAACTGTGATATTTTTGGGATTCTCTGCACGTTTAATGCTTCACCACAGAGGCTCAGTGATAGTTTTGCCGCTCTGGACTCATGCACAAGTTCACCACTCAACAGAACAGCCTTCCTGTAGCTCAACTAGTAGAGCATTGCGTTGGCAGTGCAAAGGTTGTGAGTTCGATCCCAGGGAACACAAGTACTGGTAAAAATGTTCACTGTAGATTCACTGTAAGTTACTTTGGATAAAACTGTCTGCCAAATGAGTAAATGCAACAGCATGACTTGAGTTGGCAGTATTGTCTTGTGACCTAAATACAAATTATATAAAGTCAATTATTTAATCCATAAATAATTAAAAATTTAAGGTGTTAAACAGCTTAATAATTCAAAAGTGTTATTTATTTCATGATATAGGAAAAGCATGATATATGAGCTGTGTCACTTATCATGTGTGTTTAAACTAGATAGGGTACTAGAAACATCCTCTATACATCATCCCCTATACATCACCCTCTATACATCATCATCTATAGGTCACCCTCAATACATCATTCTCTATACATCACCCTCTATACATCAGCAAGCAGACAATATCACTAGCAACACCAATGCCTATACTGATTAAATGTAAAGCCTAAAGGC
The DNA here is from genome assembly GCA_036877545.1 of Yasuhikotakia modesta. Lineage (NCBI taxonomy): Eukaryota > Metazoa > Chordata > Actinopteri > Cypriniformes > Botiidae > Yasuhikotakia > Yasuhikotakia modesta. Next base: position 18,000 of record JBAJNP010009162.1, read on the forward strand.
ATTTTAAGTCACTTTAAATAAAAGCATTTGCCAAATATATAAATGTAAATGCCTGTCAGTAACGGACTGAAAGAAGCTCCACTTCTCTCTCTCTATAGGAAATGTACCAAAATCCAGCAAGTAAATTAGGATTATACGATGCCTCAACTTCTTATCCTGTGTAGGGATTAAGTCATTTATGTCATCCATTATAAATGAGAATAAGGAAGTGTTGGTAAGCTGTACGTCACACTTGCGTCAGTGTTAAGTCAGTGTTAGGAGGGTGTTAAGTGAAGGCATGTGAGGGGTCTTTATGCAGAGCTGTGACTCAGAGAGTTCCAGAGCAGGTGTACACCCATATGTCTCTCTAATTACACTAATCTAAATGATGATTAAAAAAACACCAGTTTAAACATATGACAGCCACCGATTCCTTCCTGCCTCCTGCTGCCATACACACACACACAGACACACAAAATACACTTTCACACACACACACCCAACCATACATGCGCACACACATGCTCGCTTACACACACTCACACACACATACCCATACATGCACACAGACACGCTCGCTTACATATGCTTGCTTGCTCACACACACACACAAAATACACTTTCACTCACACACACCCACCCACCCACCCATACATGCACACACAGACACACTCGCTTACACATGCTTGCTTACACATGCTTGCTCACACA
>JBAJNP010009163.1:0-18687 GCA_036877545.1 Yasuhikotakia modesta
AGTGTCTGGAAGGCTGCTCTTGATATGGGTCAGCACCACTCTCTCAAAACACTTCATAATCATTGGAGTGAGTGCTACTGGCCTGTAGTCATTCAGACAGGTTGGGGGGTTCTTCTTGGGGAGGGGGGTGATGGTTGTGGCTTTGAAGCAGGTTGGGACGGTGTTTTGGCTGAGGGAGAGGTTGAAGATGGAGGTTAGTACATCAGCCAGCTCTGTTGCACAAGCTCTGAGGGCCCGTCCAGGGATGTTGTCTGGCCCTGCTGCCTTGTGGGAGTTGATCTTTCCCAGTGCCCTGTGCACCACAGCTGATAAAACAGTAGGGGGGAGGGGTGTTCAGGGTGCTTATCTGCTGCCTCTCAGTGTTGACGCTGGAGGTTTCAAAGCGGGTGTCGAAATTGTTAAGGTCATCCGGCAGGCTGTCTGAGGGGTTGGTAGTGGTGTTCATGACAGACCTGTAGTCGGTGATGTGCTGCAGGCCCTGCCACATCCTACCAGCATCGGCCGTAGAGTAGAAACTGTCCAGCTTCTCCTTGTACTGCCTTTTGGCCGCTGTAATAGATTTTCTCAGTCCGTACTTTGCAGCCTTGTACTCCGTCTCACTGCATGTTTTGAATGCAGAAGATCGAGCATGTAGCATGTGGCGTACATGACTGTTGATCCAGGGCTTCTGGTTGGGGAACTTCTTGACTTGTATGGTGGGTACGATGTTATCAGCACAAGTGCTAATGTACCCAGTCACATACTCAGCATAGTCCTGTATGCAGACAGAAGAGTCCTCCAGAATGGCTGCAGTTTTAAACACATCCCAGTCTGTCAGAGCAAAACATTCCTGCAGGATGCCCTCGGTCTGTGGAGTCCAGAATTTGATATGTTTGGTGACAGGGTTGGTCTGTTTGAGTCTTTGTCTGTAGGCTGGGTACAAGAACAAAGAGATGTAATCTGACTCATTGAAGGGAGGGCGGGGCGCAGCTCTATACGCACCGTGTATGTTGCTGTAAACATTGTCCAGTGTGTTGTTGTTTCAGGTGGGGATGTCCACATGTTGGTGATATTTGGGAATTGCTGTCCGTAAATTGCACTGATTAAAGTCACCAGCAGCGATAAAAACAGCATCAGGGTGAGCAGTCTCAAGTGAACTGAACGCGTTGTGAAGCTTGCCGAATGCGGCTGTGGGATTGGCTCACGGTGGGATGTAAACAGCGGCTATAAACACAGCAGTGTTTATACTATCTACCCGCATTTCAGCATTAAAAACTCCACTTCTGGCGAGCAGTGTTTATAAACAGTCTGTAAGTCTCCACACCATGAGTTGTTGATAAACACACACACACCTCCTCCTTTGGCCTTACCAGAAGCTGCGGTCCGGTCTCCTCGGTGTACAGAGTGAGACTGTAGCTGAAAAGCGGATTCCGATACTTTCTCAGAAAGCCACGTTTCTGTAAAAATCAGAGCGCAGCATTCTCTTACTTCCCATTGTGTTGTAATCCTTACTCTCAGTTCATCCAGTCTGTTTTCTAGAGACCGCACGTTAGCTAGCAAGAGGCTGGGTAGCGGCGGTCTAACAGCGCGAGCCTTTAGCTTAGCATGAAGCCCTCCTCTTTTGCCTCGCTTACGTCGCCGTCTCCGGAGCACTCTCCTCGGGTCAGCTTCCTCACTTGAGCTCGGTGCTTCGAGGCCTTCCGGGGGGTGGTGGCGGTGGTCGCGGAAGCGAACAATGGATTCTAATTCCGGGGGTATAAAACCGGTGAATTTAAAATAATTTGCAGAATTAGAGATGTCCAGCAATGCTGTTGTATGTTAGCAATGCGTTGCATTTGTGCACTGCTGAGAAAACAAGAAACCAACAAAAAAGAAGAAAAACACGGCATTCGAGCAGAGAACGAGCAAACACGTCTGCTTCGGGGGACGCCATGATGCATCAGCGAGATCATTTGGCAATGAATGAACGCAATGTTGCGTAAAACAATAAAGAGTAATAAAGAAACAACAGCTGTCAATTGCAAGCGAATGCAAGCAGAGAATCGTTGATGCATTACCCCGTAAAAAGCGCTCAGAAAGCGTTTCTTAATATGGGCGGTACAGATATAACGCGCATCATAAACCCTGGGTCAGGGTTGACAATACAAATAGATCCAAAGAATGAGAGGTTTTGCAGCAGCCTGTTGCTCAAGTGCGGTCTATGTGAAACAAACAAATGCCGGAGGAGCGTGTGCACCTGTACGTGGAAAGTTTAAACGTTTCTAATGACAGAAATAGCCTAATGAGCGTGCTAGTTACCAACTTGTAATATTAAAACATTACTGTATCATTATTTATTGTGTATGGATGGAATAAGGATTGATTTATAAGAATACAATAAAGTGCTATCTTATTCATGCATCATGTTGTGTTGGGGAGCTTTACTTGTACAGTGCAGATTTTGATTCAGTGGCAAAAAAAACAAAGTAAAAAAAGAAAATCTAATCAAATGACTATATTGGCAGGACATTGAAGTGAATTATTTTCCATCTAACAGGATTACTTTATGACAAAATAAGGAACACTGGGCAGATCTAGGGCTACTTTCCGGTAGCAAGTTTGTTGCCTATTGCCACTTGTATGCCTATTTTGTTATTGAATTATCAATTTTATTGTACTAGGGAAGTTTAATAGTGTTGTTACCAAGACCTTGCTTGTTAGCAATGATTTCCAGTAGAAACATTTTGATTTTTAAAATGTAAATCTTTAAAGATGTTTTTCTCAGAGAGAAAAAAAATAGTTTTCTCTCATACTCCACAAACAAAATCTCAAGTTTAGTTGCACCTATGTACACCAAATTTTTTAGTCTTGTAACTAGCTATATTATGAAGACTTTTACAGATGTCTGCAAAATGAAAAAATTTTCAGCCTGGCTGAAATCTGATTTTGTTTTTTAAAAACTATGCAAATTTACCAATATTTAATTAGATAATGGTCATTTGCATATTCATTATATTGCATATAACATTAAAATACAAAAAAACGTGCACTACATTTTTTCTGATCTTAACATAAGTAATCAACTGAGAAAGATTAATGGTGATATCTATTATTTTAATTTCTTATCTTACTTACCTGTAGTGTCTCGCCTTAAGCCCTATTCGCACTTATTATTATCTAAGGGATTAGTATTGGAACCAAACTTCTGATTAATACCCAAATTCAACAGTGCTCACTTGAGAAGATTAGCCTGAAACCCTGGTCCATTGTGTGCATTTAGAACTAGCTGGAGTTTTTTTAAACAAACCTTTAGGGCAGCCTCAATAAGCATTTCAATAATCAACTGTTAATGTCATGAATGCATGAATTAATTTTCCAGTTTTTGACATAAAAGCATGATGTGTCATAGTTTTGACATTTGTAAGGTGAAAAAAAAGCAGTTTTACACACATTGGAAATGTGATTTCAAAGGACAAATTGCTGAGTTAAGTTTATGTACAGGTTATATCGAACTACAGGATGGAGGGGTAAAGTTAAGTTAGTGCTAATGCTCTAGTTAGTTAATGGTAACAACAGCTCTAGCCGCTGAATATTTTGTCAATTAATGTGTGCAAACCCTCAGGCACATTTTGTATTAATGTTGTTTAACTAACACTCTTGCCTCAGTAAGCAGTGAGGCTAATATTAGTGCCAACAGTGTTGGATGAGTGTGGGGAGCTGCATCAACATTAGGTTGTAATTATAAGTATTGTTTAAAGGTAATGTGTAATTAACTTGGTTGGATGGTTGTAGGATTGGCAAGATACCATACACAAACATAGACAAACAAATATAAACAGGTTGTTGTAAATGCTTGTTTCTCAATAACAGAGTCTCAGACTTTAGATCCATATGCAGATTTATTAAAATGTAGTCAAGCAGGCAGAGGTCAGTGTGGCAGGGTGAAGAATCACGCAACAGGTTTTGTGATAACAAAAGCCCCGGAGGGGCTGTGTATTTATTGAGCAAACAATGGTGTTAATACAAAAAAGGGTGCGCTGGTGCTCTGTGTTTCCTCTTCCCGCGTAGCTCTGATGCAGATGCAGGAGGATATCCATCATTCTCTGGAACACGGGGCATCGGGTATCCATCAAACTTGAGCATCTCATCTCATTGATCTCATCTTCAATGGCTTGTCTCCGAGCTTCCGCGACTTGATAGGGCCACTGCCTGACGATGACTCCAGGGGGTGTTCGAATGTCATGCTGGATGATGTTGGTCGGCCCGGGACGGGTTGAGAACATCAGAAAACTGACTGACTAGGTGGTTCAGCTCTGTCTTTTGGGCAGCTGAGAGAAGATCCCCTGTGTCGACAACCACAGGGTCAATGGAGGCTAGAGCGGTGAGCTGTTTACAGGTCAACACCCATTTTTTAACAGGTTGATATGGTACAATCGCCGCTGTCCAGGCTGGTCAACACCATGACTCTGTCTCCTGGCTGGAACTCCTGTGACTGGGCCACCCGATTTTAGACCCGGTGCTGGGACTGCTGCACCTTCGTCAGATGCTCAGCTTTTGGATGATCAGGAGAGGGAGCCACAGGGACTGAATTTGTGACAGAGCCCCCTACCCCTGCGAGCGGCTTCTGATGCAAGTTCCAGTTTGACGCCAAGGTCTTCCTCGAGGCCAGGGAGCTGGCCGATCTGGGTGGTCCCTGTAAAAGTCCTCCATGAGAGAGGGGTCCAAGATGTCAGTAGAGGGGACCCAGGATCTGTCTTCAGGACTGTAGCCTTCCCAGTCGACCAAATACTAGAGCCTCCCACCTCGGCGTCTGGAATCCAAGAGGGAACTGACCCTATACGCCTCCTCGCCATTCACGATGAGGGAGGAGGTCTCTGGTTTTCATTCCCCTCTAGGATCTCCACTCCACGAGGACTGCCAGCAGGCTTGAGCAGGGCACATGAAAGGTGGGAGAAATACAGTAAGAACTGGGCAGACTTAAATGGTAAGAGACTGGGGTGATTTGTTTTATGATTTTGAATGGTCCCACATACCTGGGATTTAGTTTCTTGCAGGGCAGGCATAGCTGGAGGTCTTGAGTGGATAACCACACCCATTGTCCTGGAGCATAGGGAGGATCCTGGGAACATCTGTGGTTAGCCTGGTCTGTGGTTCTTTGGACAGATCTTTGCAGGTGAACACGGGCTGCATTCTAGGTCTCGTCACTTCGAGGCATCCAGGTATTGATGGCAGGAAGTTCTGAGGGTTCTCCAGACCAGGGAAACAGAGGGGATTGTTAGCCAAGGATACACTGAAAAGGAGTTAGGTTGGTGCCCAGATAAGGTATTTGCTCCAGTCCCCCTGATTGGAGTTGCAGTAGGTTCTCAGGAAACGGGTGAGTTCTTAATTTAGGCGCTCCACCTGGCCGTTTAACCTGGGATGGTACCCTTAGGTGAGACTCACATTCATTTTTAACATTTTGCAAAACGCAGCCCATACCTGTGATGTGAATTGTGGTCCTCTATCCGAAACAATGTCCTCAGGTAAGCCATAGTATCGGAAGACCCCTTCACCATTTCTCTGCCATGTCCAATGCAGTGGGGAGCTTGGGGAGAGGAATCAAATGACAGCCCTTCTAGGTTGGGCCCAGGACTGTCTAGCACTGACCTTCTTATCATCCATCACGACTCCCTCAGGGCTGATTATGTAACCCAGGAATGAGATGCACGTTGGATGGAACTCACATTTTCCAGTTTGGAATATAACTGGTGCTTGATGAGTCTTTCAAGGACCTCTTGGACATGTTCAGCTGGACTGTTAGAAAAGATCAGAATATCATAAATGTACACAAGAACAGTTTTACCAATTAGATCTCTGAAGATATCATTAACAAATGACTGGAAACATGAGGGGCTGTTTGACAATCCAAAAGGCATAACTTAATACTCGTAATGACCACTAGTTATGGAGAAAGCCATCTCCTTCTTGTATTCGAATCAGGTTAAGCATTTCTGAGGTCTAACGGTAACGGTATTTGACAGTGACCTCGTTGAGCCCTTGATAGTCGATAACAAAGAAAAATCAAGAGGAGGCAGGGGACGGTGATGGGCGTATGAACCCCTTAGCTAGTTCCTCTTTGATGCAAGTGTTCATGGCCTCAGACTCAGGTTGAAATAAGGGAAATATGACCTTTGGCTATGGAAGCCCCTGGTAGAAGATCGATGGCACAATCACCCAGTGCAGGGGAAGTTGGGTTGCCCTTTTCTTGCTGAAGGCTTCAGACAGGTGAGTGTATTGCTTGGGAAAGTGGTTGGATATCTCTTCCTGTTCAGAAGAAATTAGGTTAGCACGTATATGGGTTATGTGTGAGGCAATGAGATACACAATACGGAGACCAATGGGTAATCTGGTTCTGGACCCAGGAAATGGTGGGATTGTGAGCCTCAAGCCATGGGTAATCTAAAATAACAGGGAAATTAGGGCTTTTTATTACAAAGAGGTCAATGTTCTCCATGCAGGGACCCCACACGGAGGGTGAATTTAGATGTGGCCCATGTAACTTTGCCTGTGCCCAGAGAACGGCCATCAGTTTTTGGTTACTGCCAGAGAGAGAGGGACAACGATCAAAGGTAAGTGGTGTTCTTTAGCAAAATGTTCGTCAGTAAAGTTTCCTGCAGCCCCGGAATCAATGCTTGACTCTTTAGGCATATCTCAGCAAATTTAAATTTGATGGCCACTACAAGACTTGAGGAAGAACATAACTTGACACTCAGAGTTTCAAACTTGGACCTTAGTTCAGGGCAGTGTGTCCTGCTATGACCCGCTTGACCACAATACAGGCAAAGATGCTCCCTCAGTTGGCGCTCCCTCTCTACAGGGGTCAAACGCGTGCATGCAACTTGCATGGGTTCCGTGGGGGCATCATTGACTGGCTGAGGAAACGCGTATGGGCTGAGGGTCTGAGGAGCTCTAGTTCTCAGGAGATTGTCCAGGTGAATTGAAAGGTCAATAAATTGATAAAGTGACTTTCCCTCATCCTGTCAGGCCAGTTCAGCTTGCAGGTGGGTATGAGTCATTTGCGGTAGGCCAGTTTTAGGGGTTCCTTACTCCAGTCAGCTTGGGCTGCCAGTGTACGAAATGAGAGCATACTCCGCAGCAGATCTCCCTCCCTGGGAGGGAGATGTTCGCTTGCATCTCTGCCATCCCAAGAATGTTGGAACACCTCCCAGAAGCGGTCTAGAAAGGCAGCAAATGTGGGGAAAACAGAGTGGTATTTAATACCATATTCGCGGTGGTATTATTTACTTTGTTCATAAAAAATAAAAATTCTGTTTTTTATAATTCTGTTCATAAATGAGTACACCCCCTTTAAAAAGTACAAATTTAATCAGTAGGTCAATGAACAAAAGAACAATTTCCAAACTTTTCACAAGGCTGTGTTTTATTGAACACTTCTTTAACTCCATAACATGAAATTAAGGTTAATAATCTAACTTGGATTACAAAATATTCAGTTTTAATCAAATTGGCAAAAATGAATACACCCCGCAACAAAAACTACTTCATCTAGTATTTTGTATGAGCACCGTGATTTTTAAGGACAGCACCAAGTCTTCTATGCAGGGAATGAACAACATATTGGCGACATATTGCAACACCTATCTTTTTCGATTCTTCAAGAATAACCTCTTTTAGAGCCCGGATGCTGGATGGAGAGTGATGCTTGTCGCTTCAGAATTCCCCACAGGTGTTCGATTGGGTTCAGATCAGGAGACATACTTGGCTGGATTTAAATGTTTTTCAATGGTTGCAGTTCAAATTCTATTTATTTATAGAGTGCTTTTCACAATGGTACATTGTCACAAAGCAGCTGTACAAATATAAAACAAAATATCAACGGAAAGTATGTTCGAAATTGTGTCAATTAATTTTAAACAGAATACAATTATGTAATTGATTGACAAACAGGATAACTGAAGATTATCTTGAATGATTAAATGCATAAATAATACAGAACAACTTCTTTACAGTAAACTCGATATCAATCACAAGGCTATTTTCATGCAGAACAGTGGGACACTGAATAAACTCTGTTTCAGTGGTCCAAGTGCTGTTCCCCTAGACTGGGTTTCCTTAAGATCTATCTGTCAGACTCTCTTGTATTCTGGGGAAGAAAGCATATCAACACTCTGAAATAAATCTGAGATGTTCACTCTCATGTTTTCATATTGTTATCTGTGCTAAGTGCTAAATCTATAGATGTTGCTAACATATATTTTACAGTGGTTCAAAATGGAACCTTTTTTGTGGTCTTTATGGTGGGTATACTGCCATTTTACCACTGCTCCGGGTGTGTGTTCATGGTGTGTGTGTTCACTACTGTGTGTGTGCACTTGGGTGGGTAAAATGCAGAGCACAAATTCTGTGCATGGGTCACCATACTTGGCTACACGTCACTTGACTTCATTTTCCAACAAGGCTAGAAAACAGATTTTAGATCTCTAGCTCCCCTTTTAGAATGTTCCTTTGACTTTGGCTTCAAAACATCAGCTGATGATTGCTTTCCACATTAACTTATCATCCTATGGTAAATCTTGTCTAAATGTACCTAATGTGTCCACAGTCCCAGCTGGTGTACTGAAAGAGGAAGTGGTTCAGGCTATTAGGTCAAAATACCCTAACACCTCTGAAGTGCATCTTGCAATTAATGCATCAATAAATGGTATAACCTACAGCAAAGGTATAATAGTTCCCTATGGATCAGCTGGTGGATTAGTAGAGTTTGCTGAAATTATTCAGATGTGTGGAATCAATGACAGCTTGTACTTCATTGTAAAATTGCTGTGTGGGTGGTACAATAAACACTGTAGAGCCTTTGAACTGAACATGTCTCCTTCAAGAGAAGTCAAGCTTTTGGCACTCTATGATCTCACTGACACCTATCCATTGGCCTATTATGTGATTGGATCCAGCCGTATGGTGACCCTAAAATGGCATATCCTCAAAACAGTTGGTTATCTAACATAAGGACAATGGAAAATGTTCCCTTGTTACAGCCCTGAAATGATTACTAATGTGTAAGGACCACCCATTGGCCCAATGACGGAATCAATAACCTTGAACAGGGTTTGTTCTAATACACTGGATGCTGTTGCCCCCATTAGATTAAAAAGAATTAAAGATAAAATTTCACCATGGTTCGACCACCATATATATAGCAGGCCTAAAACAGGCAGCAAGAAAAATGGAGCGTAGTCCTCAAATCTAGAGGTATGGCATGCTGCATGGAAAGAGAGTGTAAAGCAATATAGACAAGTTCTAAAAAATGCCAGGTCTACATATCTGAGTTAGCTTATTGAAGAAAATCATAATAATCCTTGGTTCCTCTTTAATACAGTTTCGAAGCTGACGAGAAACAAAGAGCATACAGATATGGATATTGAACTTCAGCATAGCAGTAACGATTTCATAAATTTTTTCACCAGCAAAATAGAAATTATTCGGGAAAACATTGTAGCCTTGCAAGCAACCACCATTTTTCAGATGTTGTTCAGGCAGATGTTGACTATATGTTGAGATATGACTATCGAATGATATATTGCTGTCGAACATCAATAGGTGAGAAGGACGAGGCAACAGTGCAGCCATCTATGGACAAGTTGTAATCTGGCATATTTAATTTAGTGCTATTTGGCTCAATAATGATTTTTTCAGTCTTATCTGAGGTAAGCAAAAGGAAATTATTTGCTATCCAGCTACTGATATCTCTAATACAGTCTGTTAACCTAGAGAATCGGGGTTTCACTGGGATCGGAGAATATGTAAAGCTGTGTATCATAACTGTAGCAATGAAAACTGATGTTATTATTCCTGTATCCTAATATCTCCTAGTGGTAGCATACATATATAGTGAGAAAAGGATTGGGCCTAGGACTGATCCCTGAGGTACACCATATTTCACCTGAGAGTAACAGGACTTTTCCTCATTTACATAAGCAAAGTGATAGAGGTCAGTTAAATATATCTAAACCAGGTTAGCGCCTGACCACTAATGCCAGCATATGTTTTTAGTCTATCAAGCAAGATTGTGTGGTCTATTGTGTTGAAGGCTGAAGTATTGAGATGGCCCGACGATCTGATGTTAGAAGGAGTCCATCAGTAACTCGAAGGAGTGCTGTTTCTGTGGTGGGACCTGAATCCAGACTGGAATTTTTCATAGGTACTGTTTTTGCAACCTGTACCAGGTTGACTAGCTACAGCTTTTTCTAATATTTTAGAAAGAAAATGCAGATTTGAGAGGTCTAATATTAGCAAGCACTCTCTGGTCTAGGTGTGGCTTTTTAAGGAGAGGTCTAAATACTGCTTTAAATGCTGTTGGAACATACCTCAGCTCTAGTGATGAGTTAATGATATTTATTATAGCTTCTGAGATTACAGGAAATACCTCTTTTAGTAATTTTGTGGGGACAGGATCTAATGTGCATGATGACGACTTTTATTTGTTTGGAGAGCCCCTCTACGGTAATAGCACTGGATGCCTTAAGTCGTTTATGTGGTCGTCTAGTGTTCAATATACTGTTAGAAAAATGGTGGCTGGTTGCAAAGCTTTGATATTTTCCCTAGAAATGAAGAAAATATATGAAATCGTTACTACTATGCTGAAGTTCGATATCTATATCTGTATGTTCTTTGTTTCTCATTAGTTTCAAAACTGTATTAAAGAGGAATCGAGGGTTATTATGATTTTCTTCATAATATATATATGTATCTGATATATGTATATTTCTTTATTGCATGCCTGTATACATGTCATGTCACCCTGCTCTAAACACTGGAGCTATATTACTCTTACCTTCTGTGCTTATATTATGCAAGTATAATATAATTACTGTGTATGTGTGTTAAACCCTACCATGTTTAGTCTCAAAACAATGGTAATGTCACAATACTATATCGGGTGTCTACACCTTTAATTATTAATTCTAACATCAAAAGCACAAAGCCCCATCCAATATCGGTAATTGGATTCATAATATGGGCAAATAAGGTGTCGGGTTGAAACAGGCACTGTTCGATCCACACACCTTAACATTGGATAATCACAGTAACCACAATAACCCTAACCCTAACTTTCAGGGGGTTGGTTGGATCCAGAGTTGGATCCAAAGTCCAGCGCCCGGGATGTTTGAACAGTCACCAGGAGTTAGTCACCTTGGCCAAGAGGTGGCAACCGCGCTCAAGAGTTTGCAACTTCCCAAACTCTCTAGGACCATTTTCCGGCAATAGCACTCCGACAACAACACTCTGCAATCTCCGCTAAGTAATTCACCAATGGGACAGCATAGCGGACTCCTTCCTTTACGGACACCTCAACAAACAATTACTTGCATAACCATGCATCCGAAACTCGACTCACCAAAAGCCAATGCAAGTATCCGTTTATTCACCTGTGATGCCTAAGATATAGGAACCCTTTTAATTAAGGTGATTTTAATGATAGTTTAATGGTTCGTGCAGATGTGTTAAGTTGCTTGTAATATTGCCATTCTGTTACCTTATATCTATGTATCTGTTATTCTATCTTTCCTGTTTTTCTATCTCAGTGTTATGTTAAATGTATTGTTTGTCTATTGTTAGTTTTAGTGTAGTTAATAATCCGTTTGTATTCACTTTCGATTGTTTCTGTGTTCAATTGCCCACAGACGAACGTCACTAAAACTTGCCGATCTTGTTACATGCTCTGAAGTAGCACTGTATATCAGTAGAAGTTTATTTTCTAAAGACCACGGGACATAACATTTCTTAGAATAAAGCTACAATTATGAATGTTTCGCTGGACGAATACATTAATTGTTATTATTAATTCTGCTTAATCAGATATATACATCCTACATATACAGTATAAAATGTATGTATAAAACATATATATACATCCTATATAAATAGTATAATTGCTTACAGTTAATTATACCTTATATTGCCTTTTAAGCTGAAGCTTAAATTCCCAGCAGGAAGAACAATAGTGTTTTAAATAACGCTTTCCAACCCATCTGATACATATTTTGGTGGAGAATGCGGGCAAGTTTTAAATGTTGTTTGTGAACAAACCAGTTCAATCCACGTGTAAAACATACTGTGTATGTTTAATGTTGTGCGCGCTTGTTACGCAGAGCAGAAAAGTTACAACTAAGCCCGTTCTATAGTCGTATGAATGAAACGACAGTATGAGTGTGAGTGAGTGCATGCTTTAACATTCGCAGTCACTGTTATAGCATAGAGTTTACTGCAGACATTTTATTGCTGCCCTGTCAGAATGAAGAAATCTTCTGATCAGCTGCGAAGGAGATTAGATTGTGCGATATTCCTCTTCATCTCGTAAAGGCCTTATTGTGTTATAGCTAGATTGATGTGCTTCTCAGTGCCACTCAACTATGCTATTTTTTTCCCCTTGGGTTGAACAATCAGTGTAGCTAATTGAGCTGTGTCTTCCATTCACCCGTGAGTGGATTTAAATAGTAGATACTACAGGTAAAGTTTTACTGTTTAGAAGGGAATGCTTAAACCTTGATAGTACTTGATACCAACAGCGAAGAAATCCTGTTGAAGATGCGTATTTAATTGTGTTTAGTAAACCGAGAAAGGTTGCATACTAATACTTTTAATGATTCAGTAGTGAAAAAGCTTGCATGCAACATTGTTCTGATGTTGGACGGAAGAAATATTGATACCGTTTTATCGCCCAGCCCTAGTCTCAACTGACATGTCTTGCTGAACTGACTCGAGATAACAGTCAAGTTTAGTGTGCCTACACACAGCCTAGCGTGACTCTGCCAGTTTGGGGGGTTGATTCTTTTGAGTGTGGCCCAGCCGGTGGGAGGCGTGACTGTTGAGTAGTCAAGGTAGGGGGCGGGCCGACAGCCCAGCACTGGGACACCTTACCCGAGGACACCTGCGGACACACGTGATGGACCTCGTGATGGACCCAAGGACCTCGACAAGCTGGCTAGAAACCACCCTAAGTTTACCCCAAATCCTCCAGGAGGCACAACTGACATGCCTACCTGCAGGACATTGACTTTAACATGCACACGCTGCCTAATGTAACCACCAGACAAGTTGAGGATCCTAATGTAACCTCCAGTCGTGAGGTGAGGAGCTTCCCGGACCAGGAGTCAGGACATGTCGAAATGGATTACAAGCAGCCTCAGCAAAAGGACTATTACAAATGTTTCCCTTCCAGTTTGAACTTTGTCTTAAACTGCCACTGGAGGGCACACAAATGCGCCACCACAAAAGACACTGTAGCAGAGCCACGAGAGGGTTCATCCCCCAAAGCTATGTGACTCACCTCATCACTACTGGACGGTCATCCCACAGACCAACAACCTTCACATTCAAGCAGCATCTCAACAACAACCAGCCAGGACCATTTGGTACCAGAAAGTGCTGTGTTAATTGTCTGCCTACCAACAGGGCACAGGAAACAAAGATGCATGCTTAATGTGCAGCTTTACAACCAGATGATTCCCATCCACCTGACCATTGGTCCAATGAGTCTCGTACACCCAGTGTACATTTACAGTGTACAACTTCTACCTTTTCAGCTAGCTAACCTTACCGAAGCACACTGCCGGACACTGTGGTCAAGGATGAACCCAAGCCACAAGAACCCTACTTCAGACCAAAGGTCAAGTTTACCATTTTGCACTCTACAACCCACCAGAGACTTGGAGCCTTACTGCCCTCAGGTCACACCAGGCCTCCAGTTAGGCACCTTGGGCAGATGACTTAGCCATCAGTCTCACATTGTTCAATGCCTTCACCAAGAACACACCAGACATCCCCTTTGCTGTCAAGTGCTTTGCTGTCGGTTCCTATTGGACTCTTACCTGCCAACCATAGTAACTGCCACGGGCATCTGTGCACTGAGCTTTAAGTGGAATGACTGGTGCTTAACCTATTACTTCCTGGTTCTTCATGACCCGTCACATGAGGTTCACATTGGAGCAGACATTCAGGTTCGTCTCCAGGCTCATGTAGACACCATTAACAGTGGTATGGGCCCCAGTGATCTCACGACCTTCTGTCAGGCCAGACTACATCAGAGGCCTGTATCCTGGTGAGCAAACAAGAGACTGCAATACCCGACTGTAATAAACATTCGCGTGGTCAAACCCTCAACCACACTTTGGGTTTCTTCCAGCCTTCAATAGAGTGCTTGGAGCTTGGCCTCACATTGAAGCAACACCCCTGATTGAAGTGTCATCACGTGCAGTACATCCTGTTCAACAACTGCACTGCCAGACACATTAGAATTGGCATATAATGGCTGGGATGGCATATAAGCCAGAACTTTCACAATGTCAAACTCAGAGTACCAATGATAAGTCCCATCCCACCATTGCTGATACCAGAGGGGGGCACAGACAACACAGGGTTTACATCACCCTTTAAGGTCATTGCCATCACATCTGTTTCCACATCACCATGCCAGAGGACAAGGAACAGGTATGCAGGACAGAACTGACTGAGAACCACCTCTCAGTGTACACAGTCTCTCAGCAAACCACTCTCAACTTTGAAAAGGGGACCTCCACCAAAGCTTAATGACACAAGTAATGACACAGATCCTAAAAAGATGCTATAAAGGACAATGTGAATCGCCAAAAAACTCTGTCAGGTCATGTACGAGTACAAAGCATCATTTGCTAAGGACTCTTTAGACTGGGGCCTCACTAACATCCACATGGTGCATATTCCCACACGGCCAAATGCTCCTCCCATCTACGTCAAGCAATACAAGATTCTCATTGCTTTACATGAACCGGTGCAGGAGATCATCAACTCCATGCTGGAAAAGAGTGTCAGCCATTCTTACAACAGTACCTATTCCTCACCCATCTAGCCAGTCGTGAAACCAAATGGCAAGTGGTGACCAACGATTGACTACAGAAAGCGTAATCAACAGGTGCCATTGTCACAATGGCTGAGGACCCAACTGGATCAGGAAATACCCAGAATAAGAGGAGCAACAATCTTCTCCACACTGGATGTTGCCTCAATGGTTTTGGACAACCCCTGTGTGTCCAGAAGATCAACCCAAGTTGGCCTTCACCTTTGGTAACCGACAGTCCACCTTCCCCAGGTGTCCCTTTGGTTACACCAACTCTCCAGCTGTGTTTCACATCCTCCTGAACAAAACCTGCCCGGACATCAAGACCAGGGGCAACTTCATCTATGCAGATGACGTCCTCATGAAGAGCACTACTGTAAGTGCATACGTTAAAGAAATAGACTATGTCCTGCAACAGCTAACAGCTGTATGTGCCAAAATCGCCCTTCACAAAGGACAATAACCGCATCCATGCTATACAAGACACCAAACAACAAACCTGTTCCAAGCCTGTGATGCCATCATCATAGAACTGGCCTGGGATGCAGCAGGATGTAGCAGGATACGTCAGAGGGTGTCTGGTTTGTTGCCAATTGCAGGTTCACAACAGGATCAAGTATTTCCTCACTGTCATCCACCAATGCACAAAAGTGGGTAAAGTGCCTCCCAGCACCCAACAACTCTGCCCAGATCACAGCATAGCTTCTCATGAACCACATCTGGCACCAGGTTCTGACTGCCACTGAAAGCCAACTCAGTTTAGGGTGCCCACTTCACAGGGTCTGGTACTACAGGTCTGGTACTACAACTTCACCCAGCCACTTTACCCAACACTTTCCAACTCGGCTGGTATGCTACAACAGGATACACTGGCTGGAAAGCTAGCTTAAAAAATAAACTTGCAATTTACTGTACTCATTTTAGAAAATTGGGCTGTCCTGAGGTGGTTGTAAACTCTGTTAAGCACAAACCAGAGGGCAAATCAAGTGCTGCTTCTGCCATCAAACGACCACGGCGGTCTGAAGCAAACTACTGACCCCCCCCACCCCCACAGGAGAATGTGATGAGAGCCTGGAGAGTCTGAGACTGGCACTTCTTTTAGATGTGCAAAAGAACAACAGGGAGGTGGTAAGGATGAAAATGGAAAAGACATTTGCATATAGAATATATTAAGTGGTTCATGATACACCAATGATCCAAGAGCAAGATGGGCAGCTCCCTTCGACGTAAATGAGGTATGCCATTAATTATGTATTTGGTGGGCATTTTTTAGTGCAGGTATTTTTGAGTATGCTAAGGCTATGTTCACACTTGGTGTCGTTTTTTACAAGAAATGTCTAGTTGAATTAGAATAAAAACTAGAACAGTCATAGTATTATAAGAACCGTTATTACAAACATGTTGTTAATCAGGGACAGAGCACTACTGTCCGAAGTTCCTATTGTTTTTCAAATGTTTATTATTATTATTATTATTATTAGGGACCGAGCATTTCTGTGCAAAGTCCCTATTGTTCTTCTAATGTTTATTATTATTGTTATTATTATTATTATTAGGCACCGAGCACTTCTGTACGAAGTCCCTATTGTTTTTCTAATGTTTATTAGGGACCAAGCACTTCTGTGCGATTTTGAGGGCCTTAACATGCTCAAAAACTCACACAATTTTGCACACGCTCCAGCCCCACCGGAAATTCTTGTCTAATAGTGGTTTTAAAAGTAGGCGGGGCAAAATGGCTTGATAGCGCCACCTAAAACATTTTGCGTTTCACCATGAATAAAAAGGTGTGCAACTCAGGCCTACACTGTCTGATCGGCCCCATTCTTCACACATTTAATTAAAGCCATGGTCTAAAGACATCTACAGGGTAATACTTAGTTACGTTATAGCGCCACCTACAGGCAACAGGAAGTGGCATGTTTTACACAGGAAGTGGCACATTTTATACTACAACTAAAATATGCTTTTGCCCACAAATCACTGTTATTAAAGCCAACAGGTGCTTGGTGGTGCTGGCACTGCTGGGTGGCATTGGCGCTGGGTGGCGGTGGCACCGGTGTGAGGTCCTGCTTATCGCTGCTTGCAGCTTTAATTTTTAAATTGAAATGACTGAAAATGAAAATAGTGGTAATTATTTTTAACTATTTTTAAATGTGTGCTTTTCAGAATGGTTTCAACAATGTTTTTATGTGATCACGTTTTTTCAGATAAATGCTGAATTTAAGCACATTACCACCATGCCTCTACAGTCCAGATTTCTGATAGATGTGCTGTCTGACAAACTTATTAAGATGTTTCATCAGCGAGGAGGACAGATAGAAAGAAGACTGCTGACCATTATGTCAAAAAACACCAGTTTTTTGTTTTTGGTACACTGAAAATTTTAAAACCTTGCTGACCTTGCTTGTCACCCTTGGCCAGGATGATGTTGATATCCAATGAGAGTGTATTATCAAGGGGCTTTGCATGTACCTCATTGAGAACCTGAACAATTTAGTGACAGAGTATGTGGTGAGTACTGTTATATAGGTTCCTTTATCTCTCTTTAACTTTATCCTAACTTTATTTCTCTGCATTAGCTGCTGCTATGTTCTTTGGACTAATGTATCCATTAAACCTCAACTATCCGCCAACCTGAAGTATACCTTTGAGGTACTGCAGAAAATAGTAATGGAGATGGATGACAGCACACTTTCACATCAAATGTTTGAAGTAAGTTTTTTCAGTTTCTAACTTTTAACTAATGTTTTTTGTGGCATTCTATTGTTTTTGAATGAAGGGGATGTTGTACATATGTTGCATGTTATGTACGTTCATTCATGGCCATACCAGCTCAGATCTTTTTTCAGAATTGGGCTTGTCTATTTCAGTATGGTATTATTGGAACCTATTTTATTTCATTGTACACCAACTCTTAAAGATTTTTCTGATTTTACAAAACTTTTTTACACTGTTTTCATCTTTAATGTTTGTTTTGTGCCATTGTACTGTATCTGAATTAAGGTGTTAGATTTAAGATGTTAAATGTTGTAAATGTTACTTATGCATGTTATATTTTCAAGACCATATCTATATGTGGTATTAAAAGCTAATTTATTTCATTTCACACACCCAAATTGCGAAAGCCAATTCAAAGTATATAGCATGCAGGTAATTTAACAACATGAAATTATGTCAAAAAACTCAGGGAACGTGCCAGCTTCAGTGCATAAAGAGGGAAACACATCATCATGTAGCAATTTCAAATATCCAGTGGCCTTGAGGTTTCCATTGATGAAAAATGACCCCACTATCTTTGTACCCCATATACCACACCATACCATCACTTTTTTGTTCCAACAGTCTTGGAGGGATCTATCCAATGTGGGTTAGTGTCAGACCAATAGCGGTGGTTTTGTTTGTTAACTTCACCATTCACATAAAAGTTTGCCTCATCACTGAACAAAATCTTCTGCGTGAACTGAGGGTCCTGTTCCAATTTTTGTTTTGCCCATTCTTCAAATTCTGTGTGCCGATCTGGGTCATCCTCGTTGAGATGCTGCAGTTGCTAGAGTTTGTAAGGGTGCCATTTGTGAGTAGCTAATATCTGCTGAAGGGATGTTCGACTAATGCCACTCTCCAGTGACATGCGGCGAGTGCTACGCTGTGGGCTCTTGCTGAATGAAGCTAGGACAGCCACTTATGTTTCTTCATTAGTGACAGTTTTCATGCGCCCACATTTTGGCAAATCCAACACTGAACCAGTTTCACGAAACTTAGCAAGCAGTTTGCTAACTGTAGCAGGGGAGATGGTTTAATAAAGTTACGTTAAAACCTAGCACACCATTGTTTTTCTTGTAAAATTCCCATTAAGTTTG